>JAULKM010104429.1:0-57954 GCA_032355605.1 Rubia tinctorum | reverse complement strand
AAAGTACACCATACAACTATACTTATTTTCTCTAATTACAACGTGTGGATTTTGCAAGCTCCACTTGCTATTGATCTACCTTGATCACACTCCCTCTGACTTCGAAACTAGTAGATTCTGGATCTCCTCCTCTCGAGAAATTAAGGTATACGACTCTGAACTTTATCAACAGGTCATGTATGTTGGAAATATAAAATCTTGCTCTTGCAAGGCTCCAGGTAGAATGTAAATCTGGAGTGCGGATTTTTTCTCAATTAAATTCACGAGTATTGCAATCGTTAATGTCCTCTATTTATAGTCCATGTGCAGATCAGAATACTCCATGATTATCTCCAAAATATTCCTATTACTTATCTACTTTTGGAGAATATCCAAATCCCATAAATAAAGGGATTTTCCTTATCTCAAATATTCCATAATATTTCATAAATCCAATTCTATATTTTTAGGGATTTTCCATAAAACCATTATTCTTTCATATGGCTGGATTAAATATTTCTAAAACTCCAAGTTTCCATAAAAAAGCTTCGCATCAATATTCTAGTCCCAAATTTGAAATCTCCAGTATGTTCCAACATGGAACATTTTTCTTCTTTAATTCTAGTTCACAAATGCCAACTCATTAATCTATTAAATCCATATGACTTTACAATATCCCACTTTGGCATTTTTTAGACCCAGCCATTTTGGAAAACCAAAAGAAAAACTTCCAATATACATAATAATTCCCTTATGTTGGAACATATATGATTAAAAATCTGAAATAAATAGAAAACCAGAAATCCAAGAACATAATTAAGATTACACCATCATCATAATAATATCCAAAATATATCTCCCCCTGGGCCATTAACATGCCAAAGTCAAAGAAATAAAGAACAAAGTTCAGCAAAATAAAAACAGCTCCCCCTAAGGCTCATACTGACTATGTTGGAACATAGTCCTTCAGCAATAAATCCTGTTCAGGGGTAGCTCTCTATCCTTCCAGCTGAGTCTTCTCTTCTTTAAGCTTGGTCTTCTAAGCTTCCAAAGTAGCAAGTTAAATGGTAATGGCACCCAGCCTAGCATTCAGAGAAATCAACTTAACCTGTTTGTCCTCTTGAGCAGAACTGGAACAAGCAGACTTTGGCTTCCATGGTAAATCCTTTACCTGCCTAAACTGAAAATTTTCTTGTTCGTTCTTAATGGCTCAGTCTCCAATATCTCATCCTTTATCTTAGCTTTTACTCGTTCACATATAACCAATAACCATTGCATTCTTGGCCTTTGGGGATATAGTTTGACGCACAATAGCCCGCTGTATGAGTAAGCCAAGGTTGACCGGTCTCTCTGTTCCAACACAGTAGAGAAACCTAGCCATTTTACGAGTCAAATCTGTAGTGTTTCAGGATGGCATCCAGCAATGCATAGCTACCTGATACAGTCTAAAGAATTTGGAAGTTAAGCAAGAAGCTTGAGAGTATCATTTTGCATCCCATTCAGTCTTGACTCCTCCAGATATCTTAGCCAGAATGTGATAATCTGTAACCTCCATTTATTCAGCAAAAATACCTTAAAAATCAGGTGTCTTCAGCTCCAGCAGCCTGTTAATTCTCTCATCCAAAAATTATCTATCTTCGCTCTCATATACACCCGGTCACACCAAGGTAAATCTTTCTCAAGATTTTCAGCTATAGGATTCGAATAAACCCCACAAACAAGTTGTTTGTTGTAATCTAGAAACCCTGTGGCAGTCTTCTTCATGCCAATCATCTCAAGAAAACTAGAAAATCCACTGGATTTATAAGCTGTCAAATCTACAGGCCTTTCAGCATTAATATTTATCTGAGAAAATACTTCACCCATCTTCTCACAGTTTACATCATAGTAAATCTCAAAAAGAGATTCACTTACTGGAGGAGATGGTAGGACGGTTCTTTTTTTTCTTCGGAGAAGGTTCTGTCACCTTGGTCTTCTTAGATGGCTGTGAAGACTCAGCCTCATCAACCTTCCTCTTAGCCTTCCTATTTTGGATGAACTTGTCAACAACTTCATCACTGGAATATGAAATATTATGTTCCTGTGTTGGAACATACTCATTCTGCTGTCCCTCAGAATCTTCAGTGCAATGTGTTCCAACGCACTGTTCCTGTGTGGGAACACAATGCTCTTACTCACCAGCTTCCAATGTGGGGTCATCTCCCCTCTCTTCACAATCTCTGGAGCATCCACTTCATTATCGCAGATTCCTCTTCCATTGAATCATCTTGACTTCCCAAATCTCCAGTAGGACCCACAACTAGCTCATCCACCTCCATATAGTCTTCATGTAATTCTTCTTGCTGGTATGTTTGAACATACCCAACATATACTTCTTCGTCACTGTCAGACAGGACTATAACCGGAGGCTTTTATGCTCTGATTTTTTCATTCCTCTGAGGTGCCATGTTATCAAACAAAACCATCTTCAACAGATCCCTAGACCTAATCACTTCTAAGCCCTTAGCCTCCTCATCAGAAATATCTTCATTTTTTTTTCAAAACTCCTTCCCGAAATATATGAATAAACATGTATCATGTTTTTCCCCTATGTTCCTTATACTCTCCCCTCAGCAATTTAACCTCAAAATGCTCAATGTCTTAAGGTTCTCCTATATCTCCCGAAAGAACTTCATCCATATTGACATCTAAAAACTCCACTTTAAGGTTTTCTAAGTTCCTCAAATCAATGGCAACACAGTTTGCTTGTATCCAATTAGAAAAATCATCTAATGAATCAAACAACTTTCCCTTCCATAGAACTTGAGTGATTTCAGTAACGGTAACCTTTTGATATTGCGCTTTCTCATTGTTTGAAGAGTCCTCAGTTTTAGCGGAGGTTTATGATTCCTCCTTGGTTGGTGATTTTTCCCAGGTTCACCGAAGGTGAGGAGAATAGGCTTCTTGGTTTCGACCATCGTAGGAGTATCAAGGTAGAGTTTGGAGTATGTAAAAGAGTTCTTGGAACACTCAAACTCGGAAACAAATAACTTCCAAAGTTTCAAAGATTTGTTAGACAAAAAAGTGGTGTAATTCCGAAAAGGAGGGAATGTGGAGATATAAATAGAATTTAAACCAAAAATAACTTCCTTTCCTTTTTCACCTCTAAAACCGAGTTTACCTTTTTCCCTTTCCAAGAAAATAATAACCTTTATTCTCAAGTCCAATCATGTCACATCTTTAACTTCCAACACACTATCGAACCTCTTAAACTTTCTTCTTCTTCCGCCCTTATTTTTGTCTTCTATTGTTTTCTTTTTTTTGATTTTTTTTCAAAACAAAAAAATGAACCAAAAATAAATATACACAATGTACAGAGGAATTTCAGAGAGAAATATCTCATATTTGACACACACCAAGGTGTTGTCGGAGAAATTCAAAAGTTGAGGCATCCAACGGTTTAGGAAATATTTCTGCATACTGCTCACATGTTGGAACATAGGCCACCACAACCTCCTTTCTTTCAACCAAATCTCTAATGAAGTGAAGTTTGATATTGATATGTTTTATTCTAGAGTGCTGAACCAGATTCTTAAAGATGTCAATGGCACTCTTGTTGTCACACATAATCTTTAGAGGACCTTGTTGAATTCCACAGTCATTCAGCATTTGCTTCATCCATAGTAATTGTGCACAATAATTTCGGGAGCAGGATACTCAGCTTCAGCAGATGATAAGGAAATAAAATTTTGCTTCTTACTATACCAAGAGACCAAATTCATGCCAATAAAGAAACAACCACCAGTAGTACTTTTGCGATAATCTGCATTACCAGCCCAATCAGAATCACTATAGCTAAGAATATCCGAATCATGATTCTTAGAATACCAGATGTCATAATCAGAAGTCCCACTAACATATCGAATAACTCTTTTTACTGCAGTCAAATGAGATTCCTTAGAATCAGCCTGAAACCTTGCACAAACACCTACGCTGAAACATATATCTGGTCGACTAGCAGTAAGATACAACAGACTCCCAGTCACGCTTCTGTATAATTTCTGATCAAGTGAAACACCTTTCTCATCATTCACCAATTTTTCTGTAGTTGGCATTGGAGTTCGAACAGCTCGTGCACTACTAAGTCCGAATCTCTTCACCAGATTCATGGCATACTTTCTTTGGTTTATGAACAAGACATTATTTTCTTTCTTAACTTGAAGCCCAAGAAAATATGTGAGTTCACCAACCATGATCATCTCAATCTCGTCCTGCATAAGTGACACAAAATCTTGCACCATAGAAGAAGAAGTAGAGCTAAACACAATATCATCCACGTAAATTTGAGCAACCAGAAACTTTGTGATTTTGGTGAGCAAAAACAACGTACGATCTACTCCCCCTCGAAGATGACCTTTCTTAAGTAGAAAATTAGTCAGTCACTCATACCATGCTCTAGGTGCTTGTTTCAAACCATATAGTGCCTTCTTAAGTAGATACACATAATGTGGATAGTGAGGATCTTCAAATATTTTAGGTTTTTCCACATATACCTCCTCGTTTACCAATCCATTCATAAAAGCACTTTTCACATCCATATTATATGATGTAAAATTCTTTGTACAAGCAATAGAAATCAAGATGCAAATAGATTCTAATCTGGCCACTGGTGCAAAAGTTTCATCAAAGTCGACACCTTCTACTTGAGTATATCCATGTGCCACCAGTCTAAATTTATTGAGAGTTATTTGTCCATCAGCATTCTTGGTACCAATAACATTAACACCTTTCAGATGAGGAGTAAAATACGACACATCATTGCATTCAAACGGTTCGAGCTCTTCTTGTATTGCCGCAATCCAGTATTAATCAAGTAAAGCTTCCTTGTAATTATTTGTCCCAACGGGTGAGATAAAACATTGCAGCCAAGCTAGCTCATGATAGTTCACTCTAGGAATTAATCAGGTTCTCCTTGAGATAGGTTCCAGTATCTCCTGTGTTGAAACATATGGACTGAGTGTGGGGGAGGATGTTCCAACATACTCTTATTCAGCAGACACCAGCTGCTCTTCTGCTTGATCCTGTGTTCCAACATATTCTGACGGCACTGGTAAATTAATCTGTGTTGGAATATACTCAACATCTGGTTCATCTTCTTTGTCCTTTGAATCCTATTTGTCATCCGAACCATCCACTACAACATTGATTGAATCCATAAGCATATTTGTTTGAAGATTATACACAAGGTATGCTCAACTGTTCACAGAATACCCCAGAAATATACCAACGTCACTACGATTGTCAAACATGGCCAATGGATCTCTATCTCCTAGAATATAACACTTGCTTCCAAACACATGAAAGTAAGATACACTTGGCTTCATTCCCTTTCAAATATCCTAAGATGTTTTTCTTGTAAACAGCCAAAGATATACTTGATTGTATTAACAGCTTGTGGTCACCAGTTTTTGTGTATACCTTTTTCTAAAAACATGACTCAAGCCATCTCCTGAAGTGTTCTATTCTTCCTTTCAACAATGTCAATCTAATGTGGAGTTATTGGAGTAGAGAATTCATGTTGAATACCAAGTTCATCGCAGAAATCACTGAATTGAGAGTTTTCAAATTCCCTGCCATGATCATTTTTTATTCTGACTATCTTTCCAACTGGACTTCCCTTCTCTGTCCGTAATTTTATAAACAAACTTCTAAAAACATCCACAGTATCAAATTTTTCTTTGAGAAAAGCCACCCAAGTATATCTAGAAAAATCATCAACACATACAAAGATGTACTTCTTTCCATTCATACTCGGTGTCTTGACTGGACCATTTAAATCCATATGCAGTAATTGAAGATTCTTTAAGGTAGCAATATACTGTACTGAAGAGTAGGAAGATCGAATCTGTTTACCTTGCTGACATGGTCCGCAAACAATTCCACTTTTGGTCGTGAGTATGGGCATACCTCGTACTTCCTTTGAATTTGAAATTTTGACCAAGGTTTTGTAGTTAATATGACTAAGCTTCCTATGCCACAGAGTACCTTCATCTTTCTTTAAACTTAGGCATCACACATCTTGCTCCAAAAGATAACAATTGTCTGATGATCGAATACCATAAGTACTTTATCAGTCCCATGTCTCACCACACATTTGTCTTTCTGAAATTCAACTGTCATATTGTCATCACACAACTGACTGATGCTCAACAAGTTTGCCTTTAGATCCTCAACAAGTAACACACTAGTGAACACAGAAAATCCTTCAATATTCATTTCACATTTGCCAATGACACGAATCCTCCTCCCATCTCCAAAAGTAACAAAACCACCATCATATGGTCTTATTTTTCACAGAAAATCATGTGTTCAAGTCCTGTGATGAGAGAACCCATCATCAAAGTACCACGAGTCTCTAGAATGTGCAATAAGATAAGTATGAGAAACAAAACAAGTATTCATGTGTTTAGGAACCCATACCTTTCAAACCATCTTTGACTGTTTGGTATCATCTATGTTGGAACATAAAAACAGTTATCGTCTATTCATGATATCTCTCAGTAATTTGAGACACTGTTCCTCTGTATGACCTTAAAATATGCAATAACTACAAATTCAAAGTTTTCGTTGACGAGTTTTAATCACCTTTCTCTTCATGTCTTGAACTTCCATCTTGAAATTTCCCGTATCTCATGATGAATTTCCATAGCTAATTCATTGTTGATCTCCGAAACTTTTTCCCATGGTCAGAATATCATCTAAATTTTCCTTGCTAGAGTTTAATTTCTTGATTGTTACTTCTGCCAACTCTTCCCTCACGGTCATAGAATTTACTTTTACGTTCAGATCTTCAACTTCACGCTTAAGATTTTCAACCTACACTTTCAATTTCTTCTTGTCCTTGACCAATTGACTTTTCTCAATCTTCAAGGACTTATTTACATCTGCCACCTTTAACCACATGGCATACATATTTTCATATCAAGTTTAGATGTATTCACTACTCATGGATTGGTCTTCATCATTGCTGGAAGTATCGGCAGAACATATGTTGGAACATACCGTATTATCTGTGTTGGATAATATGTCCACAACTCCATCATGAATGTTTGCTCCAAATGCCACATAATTACTGGCAAGTTCCTCTTCATCTTTGTCATCTTCTTCATCCTCACTCCACGAGGTGACATACGATCTTCCTTTTTTCAGACTGGATATGTCCAAAACATTCACATTCTCTACACTGTATCCTTCCTTGCTGTTTTGCTTCACCCACCTTGATTTCTAGTGAACTGCTGATTTCCTTACTCCATGTGATTTCCACGGTTCTTTCCAAAGTTCTGTCCACGTGGTCTATTTCCTCCAGTGATTTCTTGTTCACCACATTCTTGAGAAATTCTCAGTCATGAGATCAATTCCTTAAATATCATCCTCACTATTTGATTCGTGGTCATCCCGTGATGAATATGCTTTAAAAGCCAACTCCTTCTTAGTTTTCTTTGCAGGCTGTTCCATGGTCATCTCATACGTTTGTAGAGATCCCATCAATTCGTCCAAATACATTATGGATGCATATCTAGCTTATTCTATTTCCGCAACCTTCACAGAAAATCTCTCGGGCAGTGATCTCAAGGTCTTATTCACCAGTTTAGATTCCTTATAAACTTTTCCCAATTGATAAGCCATATTAGAGATGTTTATGAGTTTCCTATTGAATATGGCAATCGTATCATTCTCCTCCATTTTCAATTCTTTGAACTTAGTTGCCAACATCTGTAGTTTGGATACACATACTCGAACTGTTACTTCATGTACAGTCTGCAAGATATCCCATGCTTTCTTAGCCTGATGACATGTAGACATAAGTTTAAACTGATTTTCATCCACTGCTGTGAAGATAGCATTCAATACTTTGGAATTATCCAGTGAAGCGGTCAATTCTCCTGGAGACCAAGATGATTTATCCTTGAGCATTCGTATCTTCGAGCATTCGTCTCTTTAGAGCTGGATTCTTCATCTTCAGTTGGATGATTCCACTCGTTCTCAACAAAGTACCATGCATGTTCATCCAGAAAATTGATAAACAGCCTCATGAGAGCCTTCCAGCAATTGTAGTTTGTTCCTTCTAGCAGAGGTGGCCGAGACACCGAATCTCCTTCCCTTGTCGCCATGGTAAAATTGAATCACACTTTTCTTGACACAACCAAGGTAAAACGTAAGTCACCAAGCTCTTATACTAATTGAAAATTTTGGTTTTACCATTTTAGCTTAACTATTAGACCTATGTTCCAACATAGCGTATCCAAACGAGTATGTAAGTAAATAATGAATGAGACACACAACTTGGTCACGCAGTTCGGTGAAATTCACCTAAATCTGCGGGGCCTGGCCAAGTTTAGAATTAATTCACTAATCAGAAAGATACAGTACAAAGTACACCATACAACTATACTTATATTCTCTAATTACAACGTGTGGATTTTGCAAGCTCCTCTTGCTACCGATCCGCCTTGATCAGACTTTCTCTAACCTCGAAACTCGTCGACGCTGGATCTCCTCCTCCTAAGAAATTAAGGTATATGACTCTGAACTTGATCAACAGGTCACGTATGTTGGAATATATAGAATCTAACTTTTGCAAAGCTCTTGGCAGAATGTAAATCTGGAGTGCAGATTTTTTTCTCAAATAAATTCACGAGTATTGTACCCGTTAATTTCCTCTATTTATAGTCCATGTGTAGATCGGAATACTCCATGATTATCTCCAAAATATTCCTATTCCTTATCTACTTTTGAAGCATATCAAAATCCTATAAATAAAGGGATTTTCACTATCTCAAATATCCCATAATATTCCATAAATCCAATTCCATATTTTTAGAGATTTTCCATAAAACCATTATGCTTCCATACGGATGAATTAAATATTTCCTAAACTCCAAATTTCCATAAAACAGTTTCGCAACAATATTCTGGTCACCAAATTTGAAATCTCTAGTATATTCCAACATGGAAAGTTTTTCTTCTTTAACTCTAGTTCAAAAATGACAACTCATTAATCCATTAAATCCATATGAGTTTATAACAGGGGTTAGATGCAAAGGGATAGGAAACTGTAGAAAATAAAGGTAATAGTTGTGTTTTTATTCATGCTCTGGGTTACACTATACAGAGGTACAAAGACCTAAACAAAATTTGAAATCTAATGTAATTACAATTCCAAGTAATGTTCATATAATATTGCTTATTCCTTAATACTCCTCCTCAAGTTGGAGCATTAGGATCACAAATGCCCAACTTGCCAAGTAAAGAATGAAACTAATTCCGTCCGAGAGCTTTGGTGAACAAGTATGCAGGTTGATCAGTCATGCGGATATGATGAGTAACAAGAGCACCAGTCAAGACAATATCATTGAAAAAATGGTAATCAACCTCTATATGCTTCATTCGTTCATGGAACACTACATTTGCTGCAATGTGAAGAGCAGAATGTCTGTCACAAAATAGTCGCATAGGAGCAGAATTCACAACACCTAAGTTCCTGAACAAAAACATAAGCCATGATAACTCACAAGAAGTAACAGCCATAGCACGATACTTGGTTTAAGCAAAAGAACAAGAAACAGTAGGTTGCTTCTTAGTCTTCCATGAAATAGGAGAATCACCAATAGTCACAAAGTACCAAGAAAGAGAGCATCATATAATAGGACATGTAGTCCAATAAGCAGTTAACTGTAATGTACTACGTAAAGAAAGAAATAAACCTTGACCATGGTGATGCTTCAAGTAGTTAAGAACTTGAATCGCAACTTGCTAGTGAGGAACACAAGGAGACTTCATCAACTGAGCAAGCGTATGAACAGAGTAACTGAGCTCAGGATGAGTGATAGTCAGGTAAATGAGGCAACCAACTAGGCGTCGATACTGCTCATGATCATCATAAAGAGGACCTTCAACTTTCACAAGATCATGTTGTTGCTCCATTGAGAAATCATTTGGTTTAGAAGCCGATAAACCCGTGATAGATAAGATATCCAAGGCATATTTCCGTTGTGAAGGAAACATCTCATTTGGTCTTCTAGAAATCTCTATACTCAAGAAATACTTAATTGTAGCAATCTTGTGACAACAAGAGCTCAAGTATTTCTTAATTTAAGAGATCCGTGACAAAGAACAACCAACAATGACCAAATCATCCACATAGACAAGTACATGCAAAGAAGATGAACCACGAGTAAAAGCAAATAGAGTGTAATTAGCCTTACTCTGAACAAATCCAAATGCTCGTAAAGCCTGAGCCAGCTTTGTAAAACAATTGCGAGGATAATTCAGATGACCATAAAGATATTTCTTAAGGAGACAAACCTGCCCAGTGGGAGTAGGATAGCCCGGTGGAGGGCGCATAAACACCTCTTCTTGAAAATCACCATGTCAAAATCCCAACCACGGATGACTACAACTGATAAAAATAGACGAACTACACTCTTTTTTTCAATAGGCCCAGATATCTCTGTATAGTCAATTCCTTCCTCCTAAGGATTTCCAAGAACCACCTGCGATCTTTTTGACGTTCAATAGTACCTGAACTTGGTACGATACTCCCATTTACATCCAATTGCAGTCTTATCCAGAGGTAGAGGAGCAAAGGTCACGTGTGATTGTGCTCAAGAGAATTAATCTTCTTAGCCATAGAATCACGCCAATGCATACTTAAATTCCTCATAATAAGTAGTGGGATCTGCACTAGAAGTTACTGCACCCAAAAATCTAGAATGTGTAACATAAAATTTATCGCAATTTGCCAAAATAGTTAAAGGATAGAGAATATCTGACGATTGTGACAACGCAGGTGTGATCATAGCAGTGGGGAATATTAATATCACCAAAAAAGAAGATATAGTCTTCCAAATATTTAGGAAGTCGATGATCTCAAACACTGTGCGTACAGAAGGCAGCTCGGTAGTAGAAGGCGGCGCCGGAGACCGAATCGGCTAGGAAGGCAGTGGAGGAGATGCCACCTCGTACGGTGATGGTGACACTGGCATATCTTCAGGCGGTGCAGGAGGCGCATAATGCCCGTGCAGTGTGATGCCGACGGCTCATGTAATGCGTCTGGGAACGAGTCGATCGGTGACAAAAAAGGCCGACAATGTGGATAATGGGCCACCAGCTGATGTGGGTACTCTGGAGGCGGTGGGTATTCTGGCGGCAGTGAAGTGTCCAGTGGCTGGGTGATGTCTGGCATCGGTGATTGTGGAGTAGTAGATGGCACAGCGTACGGAAAGTGGTGTTCATAAAATTCAGCATCCCGACTGTTGAGGAAGGTATTTTATTACAAATTATAAAGGCTATATCCTTTCTTTACAGAAGGAAACCCAAGAAAAAACACATCGTCAACTTCTCGAAGCAAACTTGTCACGATGTCTGGGAATGTAGGAGGCATAACATGAACAACCAAAAACTTTCAGAAGCTTGTAGCTCGGAGTACGTCCATAGAGTAACTCAAATGGTGTGCGACCATTGAGTTGCTTCGTCGGTGTTTTGTTAATCAGATAAGAAGTAGTAAGAACACATTCTTCCCAAAAATGAATAGGCAGATTAGCTTGAAAATGCAAAGCACGAGCCACATTTAACAAATGACGTTGCTTGCGCTGAACTAGACCATTTTGCTGTAGTGTATCAACCATAGATGTTTAAAAAATAATCCCTGATCTAGCAAAGTATGATCTCAAATATAGAAATTCTATAATATTATCAGCACGGACACGACGAACTGTGCGCCCAAACTGATTCTTGATCAAAACACAAAATTCAATAAATCTAGAAGTTATATCTGACTTAGACACTAATAAAAAAACCCAAATAGCTATGGAATAGTCATAAACTCTAGTAAGAAAATAAAATTCACCACTAGAAGATTGTGTCCGATAAGGCCTCCAAACATCACAATGTATCAATTCAAACAAAGAACTAGCATTCGAATAGCTCAAAGAGAAACTATGTCTAATCTATTTTGCTCTATGACAGACATAGCAAGGTATAGAAGTATTATTTGTGCTAAAATTAAGAGAACAAAAGACAACATCGTAGAGGATGAATGACCAAAAACATTAGTGCCATAAATCAGACTGTACAAACTATCGGAACTAACCACGGGATATGAGACTGAACGCGTGTATCCAGTAGACGAAGCCAATAAAATCCCCCTTGTCGTTCACCCACGCCGATCACAGTCCTCGTTATGATTTTCTATAATATGCAACAATTTTCATTAAAAAAAAGCTAGACATTTTAAAGCAGATAAAAATCTAGAGCATAATAATAGGTTGCATCGTAGTGTAGATATGTAAAACACATGACTAAGAGTGATATCTCCAAAATGCAAAGAATCATATTGTGCAGCAGATGACGGAGATCTATCAGGCAGTTGAATGTTAATAGAATAGGTAGCTGCAGTAATTTCAATTAGAGAACCTTTGTCACCGGTCATGTGATACGAGGCTCCCGAATCAAGAATTTAAGGTAAGGTAGGCTTACCTGACCCATGATCAGAAGGGTAATTTAACTGATTAAATAAACTAAAGGTCGTACTCCATTGATTGTTAGACAGAGAAGAGCCGAAATCTGATCGAACAGGGAAAAAAGCAATAGCAAAAATTATTTATTTATTTATTTATAAATTACGGAAGAACAACAACTAAATAGCCAAAAATCCTGGGATTAACAAAAAAGCAGAACATCAGGAAGGGAAACCTGAAAGGCACATGTAAACACGCACTTAGGGAAGGGAAGACATGTATTTGCAATGGTGCGTGACTGCACGCGCTTATTGTAGGGAGACCGCGCGTATGAATCTCACATGCGCCTTGTCGTTATGAGTTGGAGTGCCGGACGATGACATATAAGTAGCACACGCACTTGATCGGACTAGCAGGAACAGAGGCATGGACGAAAGTTAATGCTCAATGGAGGCGGAGAAGAGGACTTGAGCTGAGCGCTAAATATTGATTGGTCTGAATAGCAAGCAATGGAATCCGGGGTAACCGGAATGGAAAATTTAGGGCATTGGGTGGTTGGAATAGCAGGCAGTGGGTCCCAGAGTAATAGGAATGGAGGCCGACGGACGGAGTTGAGGCTCGTCGGTGATGGAGCAGAGGACTTGATTGGAGAGCAGCTTCATGGCAGAAAGGCAGATTCAAACTTTTTTTAAAAAATTAAGAAAAGCGGCTTAGATCGGCGACGCTTGAAGGCCACACGTGGACGACGGTAGCGGCGTTTGCGAAAAATTTAGGACGAAAAATTTAGGGCTTTAGATTTCATGATTTTAGGCTCTGATACCATTAAGAAAATAATGGTAATAATGTTTATTTTCATTCATTCTCTGGGTTGCATTATATAGAGGTACAATTCCAAATAATATTCATATAATATTTCTTATTCCTTAGTAGAAACATATCCAAATAACCCAATAGTTTTGTTATTTTAGTCATAGAAAACTAACCTTCAATATCTTTATATCTTTTTTGGAATGGGGTTAGGACTCCCTTATAAATGAATCCATCTTCTAATTATAAATAAAAAAATGTAAAAACCCTACATTAAATTAGGGTTTGTATAATAGATAGGATAAGCATATACAGTGGTTTGGCAAACTTGCAGTAGCTATTATAAATGTTTTCGCCTTCTTGCAATTAGGTATCTGGCAACGTTTTGTGAAGTTTCACACTCTTTTTATTGGTCTAAAAGTATTTTTAGAAAAAAAAAAGTACGAAAATGAGTCTGTTTTTATTTTGAATATATCTTTTTAAGAAGGTTTCACAAAAGGCCATTTTCATCTCTTCTTCATCTCAAACTAAAATAATAAAAAGTGCCCCGCTCTATCTTTCAAATTGATAGTAACACGTTCATTTCCCCTTTATATATTCAAAAACAACAGAATCCAAAATGATCCATGCAAAATATCACATACACACATTCTCCGCCGAAATTAATGAATCTGTAAAGGGTTATTTGTGTGTGCAGGTGTGCATATACTGAGTGAAAGTATAATACTACTAATAAAAATTTCACATAAAATCAATGATTTTATTAATGCTGTTAATTTTTAATATATAAGAAGTTACACGAAACTCTCTTTTTGATACTTTGTGACTATTGGTGATTCTCCAGTTTCATGGAAGACTAAGAAGCAACCTACGGTTTCTTGTTCTTCTGTTAGAGCGGAGTATCGTGCTTTGGCTGTTACTTGTTGTGAGTTGTTGTGGCTAAAGTCTTTGCTTAGGGACTTAGTTGTTGTGCATTCTGCTCCTATGCGACTGTTTTGTGAAAGTCAATTACCTCTTCACATTGCGTAAAATCTAGTGTTTCATGAACGTATGAAGCATATAGAGGTTGATTTCCATTTCGTCTGTGATCTTGTCCGGACTAGTTCTCTTGCTACTCATCATATCCGCATGGCTGATCAACCTGCGGACTTGTGAAACAAAGATCTCGGACAGAATTATTTTCATTCATTATTTGGAAAGTTGGGCTTTTGTGATTCTTATGCTCTAACTTGAGGAAAAGTATTAAAGAATAAGCAATATTATATGTTTTGAACTGTCGTCTTTCATATGTTTTGATATCGGAACAGGGGGTTAGTCGGAGGTCGATCCTCAAGATGGTTTTGATTTGTGCTCAAATATTATTTTTATCGCTCAATTTATTAATTCAACGCTATGTCCCCATATATTTTAGAAGGTCGATCCTCACGACGGTTTGGAGGACACATGGAACAAACAAAAACGTTAAAATTCTTATATTTTACTGTAATTTACAATATAATTTTTTTAGACTTCTCGAGGGAGGTTTATACCCCTCCAACATCCAGTAAATTATGTATGTGTGAATATTCATGCAACAATAAAATGTATAGATGATCCAACTACGGATACAGCTAGTTATTCCTGAACAAACTATTGATTGTATGAATGTCAATGGGTGCAAAGTGTTGATTTTTATAATACTCCATGGGATTCATCCTCATATTTTTTTCCAATGATATGTGTTAAAATATCAAGGAAACCAGTACTGCAATTATGTTCCAGCGTAATCGAATCACGACCAACTATTGAAAGCTTTTCCTTTTGCACTTGGATACTTCTAAGAAAGTGAGAGGATGGGAAACATGAAACTGAACCTAACCCAACGTATACACGTTTAATCCAAATTCAACCTAAATAAAACCTGAAAATTTTAAAGCATATATTCTTGAAATTTTATATCATATATTCCGTAATCATGCATATACCCAATGAACCGAGTATGTGATTTTATTTTTTTGATATTATAAATTCATCATTCCTTCCAGGGCGGTCTTGGTAAGAACTGACCTAAAATAATTAGAATACGCATGAAATATTTAGTGCAATGATTGTGCACCCTGCGAAAACAAATTCTATACTTGCACGATACATGCACACTAATTACAAATTCACAAATAATGTATGAAATAGATTATAGAGAATGTTTTTCACCTCAAAGAAGACACTAACATTTGAATTTGATTTAAGGATGTTGAGATCGAATGGCCTATGACAGGCTGTAGTATCATTGCTGAAACATGGACCGATCACAAGAATTGAGCTTTGATAATAAACTTTCTAGTTTCGCCGCCTTCAACAACAATTTTCTCACCTTACACTTTTCTAGTTCTTTTCTGATCTGTTTGACTCTGCCATTCAAGAAATCAGGCAAGACAATGTGGTGCATATTGTTGTGGATGCAACTTTTTATTATACTGGCTTGGTGGTTTAGATATTCCAGTAATTTCTGGGTGAAATTCGTTTTAGTCTGGAATTTTGTGTTTGAATTATATATAATTTATCACTCACATTAATTAATTATTTGATTAATAAAATTAATTATCACTCATATGAATAAAATTATCACATATGCATTCTCTTTAGCGTTTTTCAATGAAAAATATATGTATGAAATTCATATACATTTATATTTCTACATTCATAATCTAAGGCAAATTTAAAATTATAAACTGAAGACAAACTCTTACAACAAGAAATAAAAGTGAACTATTTGTAGTATCTTTTAAATTATTGATCTCTTCGTTCCTTTTATTATCCATAGTTTTGGGCCAAATATAGCGAAATTTCAAGTCCAAAATATCTTTTCACATAGATGTATTATAAATAATATCTATATGTGAACCTTTTATGATTTTCCACCCATGTTTTAATATCTATTATTTTATCATTTGAAGTTTTCTCCTCTCCTCTTCTTCTTCATTTTATCGATCTCATTCTTAGTGCACTTTTTGAATTGGTAGTCCATCCCAATCTTAGTGCGTTTTCGTCAATTTGTAAGGCGACCGTCCAATAGCATATGACCATGTCGAAGATCCAATATGAAGGTACATTTTGATTTTTTATTTCTTTTAAGTCCCTTCAAGCAAATTAGAGAAATGAAATTTTTATTTGTGTAGCATTTTGATCCGTATGATGAAAATCGATAACTATATTCATTTCCCTTGTTTATAGGCGTTATTAATTTTATTTTGGGTAACTTGATTTTGTGTTTGGATATATATATGGCACAATTCGAATTGATTGATGAAAATGACTATAATTTGTTGTGTTAGCTATGATTTGGATATCTATTTTCGAGATGATTATTCAAATTTATAGGTTAAAATGGATTATTTCACATATATTTAAGATAAACGTAATTGTGTCACCTGATATTTGATTCTATATACAATTTCATATTTTGATTAATTTGTGAAAATCATATTTGTAGAACTAACTGCATGGAACTTTCTGTTGAAAAAAAACCCGGTAAATATTTTTATCACTCACACATCTTGAAATGTGCAACGTCATAATGGGCATAATGGGCAATTCACTCTTATTTCCAGTATCCCTATAAATCATTTTTTAAAATTATATAAATTTATTATTTAATCTTTTATAATTTACATAATAAATTTAAAAAAAAATCTATTAATGATATTTAACAAAAAAAAGTAACCGTAACCGTAACCGTAACCGTAAACGCACATATGTTGATCAATATGCACATATTTGTAGATGAAATATATCCCTTGTAATTTTTTTCACAGAAGCATTTACGTTGATAATTATTATAATGTATGGTACATGTTAGTAAATATGATAATCCAAAAAATTGCGTATGAATGGCTGCACAAACTACACACGTATGTACCATTTATGCAACTACACATCATGTACATCGGTATATGTTACCAAGTCTATTAAAAAAGTACTAAGCAACCAAAACTCAAAATAATATATTACTAATATAAGAGACATGTGATTCATGCTGAAACCTTTTTGATAGTTACACTTGAACCGCTCCAACTTCCATTTTTTTCATCATCATGTTAGTTGTCCATCGAAGAGCTACATAACACCATTTCAATAAATAATGATTTACATTAACAATAAAAACCAAAACTATTAGTGCATAAAGTATAAGTCAAGTAATACATGTTAATATATTATCTACATCTGGAATATATGGCTAGAGTCAAGTAGGCACCCACACCACGAAATTTAATTCTCAACCCTAAACTGTAACAAATAGCTAACAAAGGTATTAAATATATGCTCTTATATATGTTGAATGTTGTGCCATGTCTATCATAAGCCCACAGGGGCACGTTTCATGCACATTGAATACAATTAAAATTGAAATCATCTTATATTGTGATCTTAAAATAAAAATAGTTTGTGTATAATATTTATTTAGGTTTGCTAAAATAACCATAATTTTAAATGATGTATGTTTGTGCATGTCTTGTGCATGTCATGTGCCTGCTGAAAATGCAGCTATCCATAGCGTGAGCATGTTTATTGAAAAACTGAAATGGCATTCCCCTCAAATGCTTAACCTTTTACTAATTTCAACTTGCTATCTGTGAATTTTTATGAGATTACTTTTTTCCCACCTTTTGTTTGAATGTAAAAAAATTGGGTTGAAAGATTTCATTTTTTTATGATAAAGTACTACATATGAGGGGAAGGTCACTACAACAAATAATTCATCTAGTGACATTTATTTTGAAAATTTATGATGTGTAGAGTTGTATATAAACTAGAAAAATATTCTTTTTATCGAAAGAGTTTAAAATAATTATTATACATGAAAAAAAGAAAACAAATCCATAGTCAAATAATTAAGGGTGAATGTTAAACCCCTATATACAGCTTATCAAGCACTTCAAGTTCAACATGCTCTCAAGAATCAAGGTCAAACATCGAAGTGGAAGGAGTTTCATTTGTGGTAAGGCTATATGTATAATTCCATACTGAAATGAAAAAAAATGAAAAGTATACCATAATACGGCCCCAGTGGGAGGTACATGAATTTTTTTTTCAGTTTCTCAATTTACCAATTATAAAGTGGCCTCATTTAAAAATTTTTACCGCATATATAGAAAAAAATAGTAAATATTTCATGTTCTAATTAGTCGTCTCAAAATTTTTCCTTTTATTTTCACTATGCCCCATTTTATAATTTTTACATATTTTAAATATTATATATGGGTCTCATTTTTCTAATTTATTGTATGCCTCTAAAATGTTAGGGTCAACTCTGTGTATACCATTGAATACTTCGATGCAACATGCATGTAAGCCATATTGTGGTTTGTGTTCATAGCCACCATGACTCTCAAGCAAATCTTTTAGCAGTTTGTTTTGTTTCATCAATAAATTGAGAAAATGACAGTTTAGATATTCACTTTTAGTTTAAAATTACTGGTTAGGTTCCTATTTTCCATCATGTTCTTAAAATGTTCCCATTTTATGATAAAATGTTCCCACTTTGTTACTTTACCAAACATAACATGTTCCAATGAACTTAATGGACCACCAATCAACAATTTTTTATATCTAAAAAATATAATTCAATAACTTTAGGGTTTAAATTAACGTTTTCTTAAAATTTATCTTCATTCACATTTTACCCCATCGCCTCCTCTAAAATGTTTTGAACACCACCAACCTAACCATACTCACCATCTCTTTTGTCCTCCCTAGTTTCCATGTTCCCTGCTTCCGTGTGGTGACACTAACACCACTAGAATAGTTGAAACAATATTAACTCACTAAAACTGGCCAATAGTAAGCGGGGATTAATTGAGAACATTACATAATTATTTGGGACGTCTTAGTAACAATTTGCAAAAAGAGAAATGAAATCTGTAATTTTGCCTAAAAATGGGTATCAAAGTTGTCATTCTCTCGAATTATATTTTTTAGATATCAACAATTGTTGACTGGTGCTCCATTAACTTCATTGGAACGTGTTATGTCATGTAAATAACAAATTGATAACATTTTATAATAATCTCGGAAAGTTTCAGAAATATGGTGCAAAAAGAGGACACCAAAACTGTAATTTTCTATATAAATTGTTTCCACTTTATATTCAAAATTATTTAGATGGATGAATCCTAAAAAAACATCTATGCGTAAAATTATTATTATGGTTACCTAGACCATTTGCTATTTCATGTAAGTATAATTTATATCCTGGAATAGATTGTTAAGAATAAATAGGACCTATCTCGATTAAATTTACAATTTTAACACTTGAAAAGGGTAATTATAAATAAACTAGATGGGAATGACTTTTAATATAGCCAAGAGCATGCTTCGTTATGCAATTTTGTACACATTCTGTATTGAATGGTGCAGTTGTGCATTGCAAAATTATTTGTTAGTCTTTATGCTGGGATCATTTTTGATAACTTGTTCTTTAGATCAAATAATGTATTCTTTTTGGCATATTCTTTTATCAGGACCTCCACCAATTTATTCCAGAAAGCTGATGAGATGAGATGATCCCAAAACAATGAATTGTATTTCATTTGATTTAACCTTTTTAGCCTTCTATGTCTTCGTGTTTAGGTTCTACGACTTCTATAACTGTCACCTCGATCTTATAATCAGATCTGAATTCATCGTCTTCTCCATGAGAAAATCATCTTCGAGTATTACAAGTTTTCTTTGTAAAGAGTCCTTAGCAGTTTGAAATCTGCTATCGATGGTTGGGTCAGCTACCTCACCAAACTCACACCCATTAAAACGGTAAATAAATATTTTAGAAGATCGCTGACCTTATAAATGAAGGTATTGACACGTGACAAAAGACTTCCACTTTTAATATTTAGTATAGATGATGCATGGTACGATATCAAAATATCATTTATTAAATTTTCTTAAATTAATTTTTAGGTAATCTTAGAAGGATAACACTATAGTCTTTTTCCCACTGGTTTTTTAATGAGGTAATGTGATCATTTTAATTTATTTTTATTGTTACGAATAAAAGCCCATATACTCGTCCATGATGTTTTAGAAGAGTTTCGGCTATATTTTAATTATGGTTAAGAATATTTAGTTCTGTTTGGATTAGATTGGTCAGTTTAAATAAGGAAGACCCTTCAAAATTTTTTCCAATATTTGGATTGATTTACTTTGATAAATATGGTCATCATTTATATTAAAATTAGGTATTTTAGCTAGATATGCTTTTAGCCTCATAAATATGCCATAAGTCATTCCAGTTTCTAATAGGAATTACTAAATCCTTGTCTGCTTTGTATTCTTGAAGGTCATACCCATGTAATATAAATAGGGGATGATTTTCAACATTTTAATTACCTTTAAACACTTCATACATCATATATTCAGAATTTTTAATTATTACTCTCTGCTTGTGAGTGTTCCATTGTTACTTAATCTTGCAGGTTAATTAAGTTAGCATTATTATGAAAATTTTGAGCTAATCTTACGGGCTATTTAGTAAACATTTAATGTAGCTTTGATTAAGGTTGGGTGAAATTACCTTTATTTTCGCAAAGAGATTCAGATCAGTTGGTATTAGAGCTCAGCGAAAATATTCCGTGGCGTAAAATCTGGAGTTTGCGAGCTTACCATCATATCAGTCGGCATCAGTCGGTATAATTGCAAGGTGATATCATTTGGTATTTTCATATCCATATTTTATTTTTTTGAACTGAAAAAAATACGAAACTTCTAACCGCAGAATCTTTACCGCCGCCAGATAGAAAATCCAATTGTCCGCATAAGGCTCTTCTCCGTCTCCGACCTTCAGAAGCCGTTGATCGTCATTTCTCCGATCGTCTCTGCTCAACATCTTCGACCAACCTCCAGCTTCACCGTTTTGCTCGCTGACCGTCCGATCACTGTTCTTCTTGAGTATTCATCTTTGCCAATTATGTCTGCCGATAAAAGGTCACCTTGTGTTGCGGCCTCTTATTCAATTCCGGTTCATCTCGGGAAGGATCGGTTCACCAATTTTCTAAAGCCTCCGTCAGTTAGTGTCAGGCGTAGATAGTTCCAGTTCAGTGTGAATTTGTCAAAGTCAGACAGTTCCAACGAAGCATAAAGTCGGCGTGTGCTTCTCATGCAAAAACCTAAACAAACCAGATACATCAATCTCATGCATGCAACAATTTAGGCGCGTTGAGCATCATTAGTGCGTGTACTTCATGAGTGTTCCATCTCTTCACCTCTTGAGTTACTCATTATCTCGTGAATTTAACAATTTATCGCGAGCTGCTCTCATTTTTACCAACTTTTCTCTTCTCGCGATTTGAAGTTATTTTTGCCCAGTCAATGCGTAATTAGCGTCTAGTCAACATTTATTAGTAGGATTTCGCAGGGATGGCGTGGGAAGTTTGTCTCTAGTTTATTTTGTAGATCGTTCACGTTTTGAGGATGAAACTTTTTGACCGCGGAGGGAATGATACGATATCAAAATATCATTTGTTTATTTTTTTAAAATTATTTATTAGATTAGGGACTTAGAAAGATAACCCTATACTCCCTCTGTCCCAACCCAAATTATATCCCAATCATTATATACACCGTTTGAGAAACATGTTTCACTGTTATTATGATTAGCTACGTACAATAACTGTAAATAAAAAGTTGATATTTAAGACTACCTGTGGAGAAGATTTAAACAAGATCACATGCGATAATATTATTTCTCATATTTCTATTCAAATATGCAGTTAAAGTTTGATAAACAGTAGTGCCATAAAGATGGTGGGTAATTTGGGCTGGGACAGAGGGAGTACTCTTTTTCCCACTGGGGTTTTTAATGGAGTAGTGTGATCATTTTAGTTTATTTTAATTAGGGTTTAGAATATTTAGTTCTCTTTGGATTTGATTTGGTAAGTTTAGATAGAGCGGATACCTTCAAGAATTCATCCACTATTTGGATTTATTTATTAGGATGAATACGCCAATCATTTTTATTTAAATTAGGTATTTTAGTTAGACATGATTTTACCTTCTTAAATCTGCCATAAATCATTCAAGTTTCTGATAGGAATTTTCAAATCCTTATATGCTTTGTATTTTTAAAAACCATAAATATGTACTATAAATTGGGGATGATTTTCAACATTTTAATTACCTTACGTTACACTTTATATATATATATATCATATATTAAGAATTTTGAGCAATTACTCTTTGCTTGCGAGCGTTCCACTGTTATTTAATCATGCGGATTAATTAAGTTTGCAATATCCTTCAAATTTGTGAGCTAATCCTGCGATCTAGTTAGCTAGTAAATAGTTTTTGCTGCTGTGATTAGGGTTGGGTGAAATTACCTTTATTATAATCAAGAAACCATGAAAAAAACTAAATCTAGATTCTTTGTATGGAGTTTCATATCAGAACATGTTGATGATTATTTTAATCCAAAAAATCTGCATGAATGGCTGCACAAACTATACACATAAGTGGCACATACATATAATGTAAATATAATTTATATCTTGTAAATGTAGAATATTAAGAATTTTAAAAAACCCCAGTTGATAACATACATGATTTAAATATTAATAATTCATTGAAGATAGTTAGGAATTTTCTCGTGCTAAAATAGTGTGAAAATTCTCTAATCAATGCAGTTGTGCATTACAAAATTAATTTTTATGACATCTTCTATGGATATTCTTTTTGGTATATGTTTTTATTTGGTTTTCCACTAATACATGACATGTAAGAGAAATAAGTCTTTAAACAAAAAAATTTTAAAAAATCCCAGCCAACGACTTCTATTGACTAATCCATTGCAACATATTCCATTTCCTTTCTTGATTCCCGGTTCTTCTCTTTCTCTGCTTTGAAAGCCTGTCGCCAAACGGAAAAAGAGAATAACCAGAAATCAAGAAAGGAAATGGAATATGTTGCAATGGATTAGTCGATAGGAGTCGTTGGCTAGGATTTTATGATTCTTTTTTTAAAAGATTTATTTATCTTACATGTCTTGTATTAGTGGAAAACCTAATAAAAACATATTCCAAAAAGAATAAATCATCTGATCCACAGAAAATGTCATAAAAATTATTTTCATAATGTACAACCGCATTCATTAGCACGAGAAAAAACCCTAACTATCTTCGATGAATTATAAATATTAAAATCGTGTATGTTATCAATTGAGGTTTTTTAAAATTCTTAATATTCTACATTTACAAGATATAAATTATATTTACATTATATGTACGTACCACTTACGTAGGTAGTTTGTGCAGCCATTCATACAGATTTTTTTAGATTAAAATAATCATCAACATTTACTAATATGAATCTCCATACAAAAAATCTAGATTGCAAAATATTTATGGTTTATTGACTCTAGTCACAGCTGCAATTTCACCCAACCCTAATCACAGCCTCAAAAACTGTTTACTAGCTAACGATATTGCAGGATTAGCTCACAGATTTAAAAGATATTTCAAACTTAATTAACCCATAAGATTAAGTAACAATGGAACTGTTAGAGTTAGAGTCTCACATTGGTGGTAGACAGTCATATAACTCAGTATATAAGATCATGTCTTCTCCCTACATAATACCAATTGGTTTATGATAAAAGCCCATGATTCTAATATTGTATCAGAGTGCAAGGTTGGCCCGTTGCCCCTTTCTATCATCGTTTGCGCAATGATGTCATGCCGCTGCACGTGAGGGGGGCGTGTTAGAGTTAGAGTCCCACATTGGTGGTTGACAGTTATATAACTCAGTATATAAGATTATGTCTTCCCCCTACATAGTACCAATTGATTTTATGATAGGGGCCCATGATTCTAATACGAACGCTCGCAAGCAAAGAGTAATTACTCAAAATTCTTAATATATGATATATATATAGTGTAACGTAAGGTAATTAAAATGTTGAAAATCATCCCCAATTTATAGTATATAAGTGTGGCCTTAAAAAATACAAAGCCGATAAGGATTTGGTAATTCCTTTCAGAAACTGGAATGATTTATGGCAGATTTAAGAAGCTAAAATTATATCTAACTAAAATACATAATTTAAATAAAAATGATTACCGTATTCATCCTAGTAAATCAATCAAAATAGTGAATGAATTCTTGAATGTATCTGCCTTATCTAAATTTACCAAATCAAATCCAACGGGAACTAAATATTCTAAATCCTAATAAAAATAAAGTAAAATGATCACACTACTCCATTAAAAATTCTAGTGGGAAAATGAGTACTCCCTCTGCCCCAGCCCAAATTACCCACCAACTTTATGACACTATTCTTTATCAAACTTTGACTGCATATTTCAATAGATATATGAGAAATAATATTATCGCATGGGATCTTGTTTAAATATTCTTATCAAGTAGTTTCTAAATATCAACTTTTTATTTACCGTTATAGTACGTAGCTAATCACAATAAAAGTGAAACTTGTTTCTCAAATGGTGTATAATGATTGGGCTGTAATTAGCTCACAAATTTGAAAGAAATTACTAACTTGATTAAGTCTCATAATTAAGAAACAATGGAATAACTCAAATTTTGAATATATGATTGATAAAAAGTTGATTCAAATTCGTGGATGTCCTCCCTATATATAGGGTATAGTTCGGTTTTTTTATAGTTATGTTTGACATAGATTTTCTTTTTCAATGAAATAATGCTCACTTTGTATATGCTCACATGCCCCTGCGAACACGCACACCATGTGCACTCCCACTCTTAAAATTTATTATTGATCTTGTTAACTAATGAACTTTATTTAATAAAAAAAAGAGAGATGAATTTTAACTTTATTATCTAATTATGTAAATTCTCTTGTCTTTTCATTGTCAATAAATGCAATCCTTCATGATGGTCACCTCACATTATTAATGTTCTCAATACATTTTCTCTACTATTTTTTGTACTACTTATATAAATTTGAATAAAATATAAAGCCATATAATGTAGTTTTATCACTATGAAATATTAACATAATTTAGAAAAACTCAACCAAATACAAATAAAATTCAACAACTAGAAAAAATACCATTTCATGCTAAATTATAATGGTCAAAATATTTAGTCCTTCTAAACCATGAAAAAACCAAAATCCTTTTAGAAAACACTAACATCAAACAAGTCAGCCCTTCTACACTTCACGTTTCCATCATTTGATCATAATCTAACTCTCATCGCCCACCCAATAACATCAACTTGACTGAGTCTTTGTGATATGAATCTCCTTGAGAAGACTCTGGATTTCGGAATATCGGATCTTTATTTAAACTGAGAATTCGACCAACTCAGTATAAATTCACAAAGAAGCAGCGTCTAGCCCGCAAGGTACACCCAATTCCGACATGTTATCTAAGTAGCCCGGAGGTTTATATCTCAAGCGTTCTTTATAAGCGTCTAGCCTGCAGGGTACACTTAAAAAAGGAGATTGAAACTTAAATAGCCTGCAGGTTTAATCAACAATGAAAATAATGAGATTAGCTCAAAATTCTGAATATTTGTTTGATAAAAGTGTGTTTAATTCTCGGCTGACCTCCTCTTTAAATAGAGAAGAATTCAAGCTCATCAAACCCTAATCACAATCAGAATCTAAATCAATCTCATGGCAGCTTAAGGAAGCTAAAACCATATCTAACTAAAATACCAAAAATCAAATCATACTCTTCTAAATCTCGGCCGCACCTGTTTAGAATTAGACTGGAAAAATATTACCTCATCTAATCTTACCAAATCTAATTCTAATCAGAATAAAACTGAATATGGTAAGATTAATGGTAAGATTTCGGCCTACATGGCCTACATGGCCGAAACTATATTTTTAACAGATCCATATGGCCTACATGGCCGAAACTGAATATGGTAAGAAGGCTAGATCGGTCATTATTTTAAATCTCTCTAATGAGGTTTTGCAGGAAGTTGCTGGTGAGAGAACTACCAAAGGTATGTGGGATTAGTTGAAATCTACATACATGAAGAAGACAATGGATAATCACCTCTATTTGAAACAGAAGTTGTACATGTTGAAAATGGCGAAAGGTACATCTATACTCTCACATCTTGATAAATTTGATTCCATCATTTTGGATTTGGAGAATGTAGATAATAAAATTGATGAAGAAGATCAAGCTATTTTATTGTTATGTTCCCTTCACTAGTCCTTTAAGTATTTTCGTGATACTATGATTTATGGGAAATAGTCGGTCTCATACAATACTATAAAATCTGCATTAAAATCTAAAGAGCAAATTAATAGGGATATTACGGGGGAATCGAGTGGAACTCATGCCGAGGGTTTGTTTTTAGGGGTAAAAAGTGAAAATAGAGATTCTGAACATGGTAGATCCAAAGGGAGGTCAAACTTTAGATACGGAAATAAAATTTGCAAATATTGCAAGAAAAAATGGCCCATTAAGGCTGAATGTTTTAAATTGAAAAAAGATTAAAAAATGAGCAGAATAGCAGCAATGTTGCTAAATCTAGTGTAGCAGAAGATGAGAGTGATGGAATCATATTTGTGGCCATGGATAATAAATCAAGATCTTCTAGTGAGTGACTATTAGGTTCAGGTTGTTCTTACCACACGAGTTATGATAGGAGGTCTTTTTCCACTAATGAATAATGGGATGGTGGTATTGTTTTGATGGGTAATAATGCTATTTGTAAGGTTGTTGATAGAGGAACAATTCAAATGAAAATGTACGATGGCCTTAGTAGAACACTCACTAATGTTAGGCATGTCCCTGACTTAAAAAAATCTCATCTATCTTGGCATTCTTGATGCTCTCGGGTAGAGATATTCAGGTGATGGTAGAATTCTGAAAATTTGTAAAGGTGCTCTTGCGCTAATGAAGGCTTACGGAGTTGGTACTTGGTATGTTTTGCAGGAATCTACAGTTACTGGGGCAGTGACCGTCTCAACTTCCTCAGATGCAGACATCACCAAATTGTGGCATATGCGGTTGGGACATATGGGGGAGAAAGGCTTAACAATGTTAAGTAAGAGAGGTCTACTTTGTGGTCAAAGTACTGGTAAGTTGGACTTTTGAGAACACTGTATTTTTGGAAAGCATAAGAGAGTTAGCTTTCGTTCACCTGCAGTTCATAAAACAAAATCTACTTTACATTACATTCATTCTGATCTTTGGGGGCCCTCTCGTGTTCCTTCTAAGGGTGGTGCAAGATATATTCTTACTTTTATTGATGATTATTCAAGAAAAGTTTGGGTGCATTTTTTGAAGCTTAAAAGTGATGAGTTCTTAACATTTAAACAATGGAAAATCTTGACTGAAAAACAAACTCGAAAACAAATTAAGCGCCTGAGGACAGATAATGGGTTGACATTTTGTGGAAATGAATTCAATGAGTTCTGCAAGAATGAAGGAATAGCTCGATATCGTACTGTTAGAATGACACCTCAACAGAATAATGTGACAGAGCGGATGAATCATACCTTTTTGGAAAGAGCTCGGTGCATGATCTCAAATGCTAAGTTGACATTAGACTTTTGGGCAGAAGCCATCTCTACGGCTTGTCACATCGTCAACCCCTATTCATGTTCACCTCTTGATTTCAAAGCCCCGGAGGAAGTTTGGTCGGATTCTCCTACTGATTACTCTAATTTAAGAATATTTGTGTGTCCAACGTATATGCATGTTAATGAGGGAAAGCTGGAGCCAAGGGCTAAGAAATGTATTTTCCTCGTTTATGCTTCAGGGGTGAAAGGATATAGATTGTGGTATCCTGATCCTAAGTCACCCAAATTCGTAATTAGTAGAGATGTTACATTGATGAATCTTATCTGTTATATCCTGGATAAAAGTCTTGTAATCCTTGTGATTAAGAAAAAATGGATAGTGCACAAAAGCATGTGGAGTTAAAGATCGATGGTTCTTCCAGGAGAAACCCAACCCAAGATGAGGTTGAAGAACCTGATCATAAACTTGTTGAAGATTAATCAGGAGATGAGGATAATTCCATTGCCAAAGATAGACCGAGACAATACATATGACCACCATTGAGGTATGAAAATTTGGTTGCATATGCTTTATCAGTGGCACAAGAAACAGGTGGAGACGAGGAACCCTCCACATATTCAGATGCAGTTTCAGGTGCTAATTCAGACAAATGGTTGGTGGCTTTGAATGAAGAGATGGAATCTCTACACAAGAATGGAACATGGGATCTTGTGATGCCACCAAAAGGAAAGAAAGTCGTTGGTTGCAAATGGGTTTTAAAAAGAAAGAAATATACTTTGGGTGTTGATGCAAGGTACAAAGCACGATTGGTTACAAAGGGCTATAGCCAGGTACAGGGTGCTGATTTCAATGATGTTTTCTCACCTGTTGTGAAACATAGCTCTATTAGTGTGTTTCTTGCTTTGGTTGCCATGTTTGATTTGGAGTTAGAACAACCGGATGTCAAGAAATCTTTCTTGCATGGAGAATCATATGAGCATATCTATATGAGTCAACCTGAAGGTTTTGAAGTTCAAGGTAAGGAAGATCGGGTTTGCTTGTTGAAGAAATCATTGTATGGATTAAAGTAGTCTCCAAGATAATGGTATAAGAGGTTTGATTCATTTATGTTGGGTCATGGTTTCTCCAAGAGCATGTGTGATATTTGTGTTTACTTGTGGAAGTTACAAGATAACTCATTCATTTATTTGCTATTATATGTTGATGACATGCTCATTGCGGATAAGAATCTTGCATAAATTAATAAGTTGAAGGCCTTTTTGAATAGTGAATTTGAGATGAAAGATTTGGGTGCAGCTAAGAAGATTCTTGGTATGTAGATAAGAAGATATCGAGGAATTGGAAAGTTATACCTGACCCAGAAGAGTTACCTTAAGAAATTTTTAGAGTGATTTGACATGCATGATTCCAAACTAGTTAGCACTTCTCTTGGTAGCTATTTCAGGCTATCTGCTACCCAATCACCAAAATCAGAGGACGAAGAAGATTATATGGCTAAAGTTCCTTATTCAAATGCAATTGGGAGTATTATGTATGCAATGGATTGTACTTGTCCTAATATCTCACTACCTGTTAGTGTTGTTAGCAAGTATATGGCCAATCCGGGCAAAGCACATTGGCAAGGAGTGAAGTGGATTCTCCGATACTTAAAGGGTACTTCGAACATGTGTTTGGAGTTTGGTAGTACCAACAACACTCTGGTTGGTTTTGTAGATTCGGACTTTGCCGGCAATCTTGATAAGCGCAGGTCTCTTACAGGTTATGAAGAATTAATGGTCTTCACCCAATTGTCCATGAACATTCACTTTTTTGGAGGATAGCAAAGACAAGCATGCAAAACATTAAATTGCAACACTATTCTCATCCCATGCTTATCAAGTTGAAGCATTATTTCTTTGACTTTTAGGGTTCAACCGTCATGGTCTTTTGGCAAGAAATATTTAGATTCAATGTTCACAATCCATGCTTAAAGCAAGAAGATGATTTCTTGGGGTTTTGGGATAAGTTTTGTTTGAGAGCTCTTGGCCACTGGTGAACTTGGAGTAGTATAAATAGGGAATGAGCTTAGTAGTTCAAACACACCTCAAGCATAGCATTCCTTTGTTACTTGCTTTCTTCTCCCTTTAGTCATCTTTTGTAGTTGTAGAAGACAAAACCCTCTTCTTTATATTTTGCCACATAATTCCTTCATAGGTGGTAGGAAAAACCTTGTAATAGTTTCTCCACATATAGTGAAGCTTTCGGTCTTCTCCGGCCATGGATGTAGGTCAATTTGACCGGACCACGTGAATCCTTGTGTTCATTATTTCATTTATTTTCTTTACATTGTCTTTGTTATCCATCTTTTTGGACTAATAGATACCTCGTGGGATTCATATTTTTAACACTCTTGTCTTGTGGTATAAATTTTATTTCATTAATTTTCCCATCATAAAAACATCCTTGACACACAGCCACAATTTATACATAATACAGGATATCATATTACACCTAAACAAAAATCTAAACATAACACTAACTGAGAAATACTCTATACGTAGTATTAGAAATCACTACAAAACTATTCTGACATGTCTAAGGTTGAATGTTTAGCTAAATGCAGCGTCACTACCCATATCGGGATTCCCCATTGTTGCAGACTGATTCAACGCATTATTTGCAATCTCCATTGAAATCAACGCATTATTGATATCATCTCGCGAGTAGTGATTCCCATTCCTTAAGGTTGGAAGCGTACCTAGAGAATTTGAAAGTAAGTTCTTTTGGAAATAAATGTCCTAGCAATAAAAATTGAATTTGGAAATGAAATTATTAAAGTCATTCACAAGGTGTAGATCAACATAATGACTTGATTCACTTGCTCACATCTCCATTGGTCTTCAACTTCACTCCATAACGCCAAAAAGGATAATTAAATTCACTAATATGTAAACAAAACCCAAAATTCCATATAAACTTAGAATAGAAATATTTTTAGGGCTTGTGTACATAGAAGACTAGTTAAACATAGGAGTTTTAGCACAATAGTATGTAACATAAAATTTAACCACTCTAATACTTTAGTTAATCAATAAATGTAGACATCTAACATGTACGAGTCAAATCCAATGCATCATTTCATCATCCAACACCGTTTAGTCACCAAATCCATTACATAATACACAAATAGTGCTTAATAACAACAACCCATCTAAAATATAACTCATTAAATGACACAATGTGAACCCTAGCTAATATCATGACACTGGATTTTTAATTTTGGTGATTTTAGTTCCAAAATAGTTAACCCTAGCCAAATATTGAAGCAAGGATTTACCTTTTTTATCATTGAAAGGATATAAAATACTCCTTCATAGCTCCTACCTACACATAAAACAAATCCCTTCGCAAGAAAAAAAATACAATGAGAATTTGGATTGATAAGAAATAGGAAGGAAACTATACCTTCAATATTCAACCAATGAAATATTCAAATGGTAATGGAAGGGATTGTAGTGGCTTTAGAGTTTAGGAGTTTTGTGAGGAGAGGGATATGGTGGGAAAGTTCATGTTCTTTCAAATGGGTAGTAAATGCCCATTTGAAAGCCCTAATGTATATTTTTTTTCGTGATGTGAGTAGTTTTCGAACTCAGAAAATACTTACGATTAATTTTCCAATCTCATAAAGTCTCCATAGCTGGTGTATAATAGACTGGAGCCGTTTACGAGTTCGGAAAATCTTTCCCCAATTAAAAAAATTGGTTATAACGGGCAATTCCTTCGAATCCCCTAATCAAAACCCTATATTGGCCAACTGAAAAACCCCTAGTTTGAAAATTGTTTTTGCTCAATAAACCTACATATATTCGCAATGAGAACCAAGGGCACGAGCACAAAATCAAATTCAAGTGATTGAAACCCTAGTCTGGTCACGGATGCCGTTGAAAACCCCCCAGATTCTTCAATGATGCAGCCGAGGAAAAGTATGTCGCATTTTCAAAGAGGAGAGTTACTAATCCAAAAGTTATACTAGCATCATCCATAGTAGAATTAAACTTAGACTATTTGATCGCACATTTCAAAACCCAACATTTAGAAAAACTAATGTGTATGGATGAACCTGTTCATGTGGATGAAGTGATCCAATTTTATGCGAATTTGGGTCAAAGTATAAATGATCATGATTTAACTAGGGTTAATGGAAAAGACGCATCTGTCACTACTTATACAATTAATGCATCCTTAGAGCCACCATACACCACCCCCGAGAAATTAAGGCTCGATGACCCTAATGGTCTACTAGAAAATTATCACACACATGTTTGGCCTACCTGACTTTGTTCGGTCGCTATGGCTAGGAAATATTTTTGGAGGGCTGGAAGTGATGTGGGAAAGGAAGAGAGATATGATATCACCATGTTGACCGTAGAGCAGCGCCTAGTGTATGAGTGAATATGTCTCAACTTTTTGCCGACATGTGGCCACACTTGCGAGCCGACCATTGCTAACCTGATGCTATTTTACTATGTCATAGAGAGGGTCAAGATAATCCCTGGGTATGCCATCATACTATTCATGTTGAAGGCGGCACACATGAAGAAGAACGATCGCCCCTACGGCGGTTTGATAACCTCTATGCTTAATAAAGCGGGTGTTATTCTGGAGAACAAGGCTTTTAGGATGGAATACTATGACAAGAGGTGGTTCCAACTTAAGCAGCTTAGTCTCGGCTTTGACGGCAAGTGGGAGTACCATCCAGTACCCGGTGAAAGGGCTAAAATTTCTAAGAGAGCTTGCGAAACCGATGCAGCAATAGATACATCGAGCTCCAGTAAGTGATAAGTTTTTTTAAAAATTATTCTTGTCATTTTAGTTCAAATACTATATATGAAATGTTTTAACCAATTAATTTTGTTTATTATTGATTTATTGATACCGGTAGTCGTTGGAAAGATAGGGTGACCAAGTATTTTAACCAAATGCGCGCGGACATGACAGAGGCGCAGGAAATGTTGACTCGTGTACATTCCCAGCATGTGTTCCTAGAAGCCCAAGGCCTTCATATGCAATTGAGTGATGATGACGAGCCGCCTAACTTCGAGCCGGTATTATCGTAGAGTGAAGATAATGATGATGGTGATCGTGGAGGGGAGGATGGGAATGGGGGTCAAGCCGTTGAAGAAACCATCGGAAGCGAAGATGAGGGGGGGGGGACTCTGTTATTGATAATATGATTGGGTAGAAGAGTTTGGTCGGGTTGATTTGAGAAATTTGATTGCATTTGAGAATTTGGATTGTATTCGATTTGATAACGTTTTGACTCTTGTGTTTGATGCATCTAAATTTGGATTCTTATATTTAGATAATGTTTGGATTCTTGGTTTGAGAATGTATGGATTTTTTTTGAGTGAATATGATTTGTTTTAATAAAATTTGGAGGTCCGTGTTATGGATTTATGTGTAGCATGTAAATTCAAAAATTGTTTTGGATGCCAAAAGTGCAGATACTTTTCCGAGCTCAAAATGTATCTTGGCTTCATATTTATTTGCCAGACATGTTTTCGAGCTCGGAAAAAAATTCGTCTAATTTACACATGTATGTACGATATCAGTTTTCGAGCTCAGAAATTGGCTTTCCGAGTTCGTACCACCTTTCCGGGCTGCCTCTGGAAAATTAAAATCGCCCATTTATTCCCAAAAAAATTATTTTCGGACTTGGAAATATTTCATCTCCCTATTACATAGAGACAAATCCTTCTTTCCGAACTCAGAAAATTCCGAGTATATAAAAATACAGGGGTCGATTCAAATTTCAAAAATTAACCCCCAATTCCACAACCCTAGGCTTACGAACTCGCAAATTATTTCAAAATTTCCCACTTCTTGCTAAAGTAAGCTACACATTGGCATGGCTAGGGGAGGTTCAAGCCGTGGAAATCCGAGATCTCGTTCAACCGGAGACAATGCTGGTTTCGATGATACAATATTCGTCTATAAATTTCCTCAAATAGGTATGAATTATTACGTGAGAAGGGAAAATTGTTAGATACATATCTTGTTGACTTCAATGAGTACCTAGCTTTAGGGTTGGCCGATCCCCTGAAACCTTTTAGTGAACAACATGTCAAAAATTCGCTTTCATGCGATGAAAAAGCATATTTTGATTATGTTTGTGAATTTTATGCTAATATGAATGATTTGGGGAATTGGGATTATAGTGCTAAGGTTGGCGGAAAAGATATCCCAATTAATGGATGGATTATTAACAAGCTTTTAGACTACCCTTACACACGCCCGGAATTTGTTTTCCCGGAGGATCTCGATGGTCCGTTAGATAATTGCTACCATTGAGAGAAGTGGTCTGTAGCTGTTTATTATCATTACATTGACTCGGTCGAGTTTAGTGAGAGGTACTTCCGCCGGGATAGATTGGATTTAGGCAAACCCGAGACCTTTGACCTAACCCTATTGAGTATAGATAACCGCATCACGTATGAGATCATAAATAGGAGTTTTGTCCCCTCAAGCGGGCACTTGACTGAGCCTAATTACAACTCCCTCATGTTATTCTATTTTATAATTGAGGGTAGAAAAATAATCAGGGAGCGGCTATATTTAGGCATATGTTGCATTTTGCAACGTCGAAGAAGGTGTTGAACCACCTACCATATGGGAGTCTAATCACTCGTATTCTACAGAATGTTGATGGGTTGGTTTTACAAGGGGAGGAAAATGGGCCGAAGTATGTCGACAAGACTTACTTCGAGAACAATGAGAGGGTGTTGATCGATCGTATATGGTATTTTAAACCCATTATAGCTTCCGAGCCGAGAAAGAGGCCATGAGTTGAGAAAGGTAAGTCGGAAATTAGTTTACATCGATTTACTTCGCTTCATTGTTTTTGTTTTCTTTATTTCTTAAATAATTCATATATTTTGCTCACTAAACTTTGTAGGCACCGAAAAGTTGTATGTGAAAGGCTTCAAGGATTTCTACAAATGCATGTGCAAGGAATTTTGTGCCTTGAAAGCGAAGATTAGATTCCTTGAAAAATCTCACCGGGCATATGAGCGCCACCTAGCATCGACCTCAAGACAACAATCGCACCAATCAACTTCAACCGCCGACCTTGAAGATGTCGAAGAATGATTTTTTCCGCCTTTATCATGTTATTAGTATCAGAGATGACATTTGGATGTTGAATTGTGGATGTTTAATTTAATTTCCTTTTGATGACTATTTTTTGTGAATATTTGATGACAAGTGCATTAGTATTTAATTTGAATGTTGAAATCAAATTCTATTCGTATTGGCAATGATTATTGAATGTTAACTTCAAAATTTTAGTTTTTTGTTGCATATAATGAAATAAATATGCTTTTACTCGGAAACTAAACTGTTTTTCTGAGCTCAGAAATGAGTGTGCTTTTACATGTGGTTTAACATATGCATGAAGACACGAATTACAACATATTCCAAACTCGGAAAAGGCCATGAATTAATTACGAACTCGCAAACTGTATCTTCTCCGAAAACTTTTTGAGTTTGGAATACATTCGTTCCTCATTTACAAGCTCGAAAAGTATCAATTTTCAAGGCGGTTTGACATAACCGCCTTTAAAAAGGGTCAATTAAAGGCGGTTATACCTTGAACCGCCTTCAATTAACGCTAATTAAAGGTGGTTATTGAAAAACCACCCTTAATTAACCCAAAAATGCCTTAAAACGATTTCCGAAGACACGACATGCAGTTTCCGAGCTCAGACTCATCGATTAAAGGAGGTTTTTATAGAATCGCCTTGACCTGCTGCCTTTAATCGAAGACTCTCTACTAGTGAAAGGTGTGCTTGATAGAGTTTACAGTGGGTTTTTTTTTATAAAAAAATCATCTTTTTAGTATTTGGTAAACTGCTAAAAAGTATTTATTTAATAAGTAGAAGTTATTTTTTGGGAAAAACATAAACTAGTCTCCCCTACTTTTGTAAAAAAACAAAAATAATTGACAAATTTGCTTATAATTAGCACAGTTCTGCCAAACACACCTTAAGGAGAAATTTGTGTGCACTACTATTTTTTGGGGTACCATGTGTAAATAACTGAGGAAATAGTAATTCCAGATCTTCATAATCTCTCGAGTAATGTATCAGGGTTAGAAAATCTCCCGCATCAAAATTCGTCTGATATTTTCATGCATCCCTCACGTCTTGTGCAAGACCATCTCCGACATTTAGAGGCCCTGTGTTAAATATAAACATGGGGCCCCTAGAAAAAGTTAAGTACAATTATTAAATTAAAAATTATAATTATCATCTCAAGGTTTTCTAAACAAAATATAGGGAGTATTAGAAATATATAACACACACATTAACTATATTAACCCGTGTTCCATCCTTGTTATTGAAATTCTTCCCTAAATTAGAATAAAATTGCACAACCTCATCGTGAGGCACCCTATCCTCTAAGGTTAATAACTTGTCCAAATGTTGGTTACGAAAATACCGAAGCAAATAGCCTAACTATAAATCCTCACAACGTTCACTAGGTACGATCTTAGGAATTTTACATTTCTGAATTTTAATTAATTGCTCATACCTAGCTTCGGCTTCCTCGCTGAAAAACTTTGGAGTTGCCCAATCTTAGTGATAGGGTTGTGGCTCCTCGAAGAAGCATTCCCCGCATTGCTCATTCTCTTACCACCACGTCTACGAGTCATGATTGTTGATGGAAGTTGTTAGCCTCGCTTTCCAATTTTGGTTTTGTGTTGGGGGTGGCTAGGGTTCTTGTGTCGGGTTTTAATTGGGGATTTTCTATCCATCTACCTATTTTTATATGCTTAAGATAGTTCCGAGTCCGGAACTATCTTAGCTCTTTTGATTTTATAATGACGTATAGTTCCGATTGAGGAACTTGTTCATGTGTTCTTTAAATACTGTCAAATATGGTTATGAGTTTGGAACCGTAGTCAAACTGGTTCAACCCTATGGAGCATTAAAGGAAAAAAAGAGCACCCATTAAATGAAAATTTAGGGCGCGAGTTCTCCCCATTTTTCACTTCTAAACCCTTCCTTTTCATTCAAAACTCTCAAATCATCCACCCACCCCATCCTCAAATTCTAAACACATCAAACCTCAGGAGCTGAATGGAGTGCAAGCATATTCATGGAAATTGTCATGGATCGAGGGGATAGACACCTTGGTTAAAGTTTTCATCCATTGGAGCTTGCTAGTTTGGTACTAAATTCATATATCCATAAGAGATTGGTGGTTTTTTTCATCTCCAATCATTAATAAATGTACTAGACAACATTTTTATTTGGTTTCATGTTTTCATTCATGAAATTATGTTTTGCACTATAGTATCAACCTTTGAATTCAACAAATGCTTATTTTATTTGTTTTATTGTAACCTAGTGAGGAAATTTGATGTAATGTTGCTACTAGGTTAAGGAATTTCCAAAAAAAAGATATCGTGACAAACATTTGTCGTTGCAAGGTGGGAATACCAAGACAACAATTGATAAGGATGAGGATGGGGAGGGTTCGGATGTGGTTACAATTGCCTAGGTACATTGTAGAAATCTAGAAAGGAGAATGGCTAGGAAAGAATTCACGACGTTGGTTTTCAATAAAATGGGTCGTTGCTTGTCGGAAGGACGTGCCAAGTGGTGTAGTTGGGTGGGGAAGATCGGTAGGACAAGGGTAGGCATCCACTATGATAATTGGCAAGACGTGCCTAAACAATACAAGGAGACGTTATGGTTGGAGTGCAAGGTAAATCCGAACAAATATTCGTTCAAGTGTGGTATTCTTCACTATATTTCCAAGTTTGTATGTTGACTTATGTTTATGTTAGACATTAATGAATCAATCATAATTTCATTCTATATTTCATTTATGTCACATTAAAGACCCTTTGAAATCGACGCCCCAAACATGGATGCCTTGAAAAAGAGGGCCATGTATATGTTATCCAAAAGTTGGTGGGAACACAAGTACACTCCATCAAGGGATTACATCTTCACGGATAAAAGGGTGATCGACCATTGCTAACTTACACACACATTCAACCGGAGAGTTGGGAGATTCACAAGGCAAGAGCGTTAGAGAATAAAAAAATGTGGGTTTTACACAAAATGGTATTTGATTTTGTTTCATGTGAAGATGTAGTATTTTACATGAATACGATATAATTTCGTAGGGGACTAGGAATAAAAAAAAGGCTTTCGGATTTGAACATAACTCCTCATAGGAAGAGCCGTGGGGGGTATGCATTGGCCGCGCTAGAGTTGGTCAAGGAACAATGTGAAAGAGATGTACGTGCGACCATCGAGAAGGAATGTCCAAGGAGGAGGCACGTGCATCGGTTACGCCAATCCATGTGGAAAGGATTGAGCGGTGTGATCTATTCCTCAAGGCTCAAAAAACAAAGAAGGTGAGTATGACAAAGATACCGCAATACAACTAGCGGAGAAAGTGGTAAGAATTTTATGACAACCTACATTAGATTTATGAGAGAGTTTATGTTTTGTTGTTGATTTTTAGTATCCATCTCAAATACAAAGGTGGAATTTAAAAAGGATCAATTTAAAGGTCACTTCATACCATTGGTTAAACACGACATATTGTGTGAGACAACGGGTAAAGCTGACCACCTTGGACAGGCGAGAGGGGTGGGTGCATTCTTGAAACAAAGAGAGGCTTTTGGGATTGTGCATTCTTACATCGGAGCAAAGCCATCAAGAATCAACATCTTGAAGAAGGATGCCTTTCAAACAATTAGAGCAACAAGAAATTTTGATTAGGAAGTTAATCAAGCACACGACCCTTCCTATACCCGAGAATCTAGATCTAAATTGCGATTGGGAGCCATCTTCGAGAGGGTCCCACCGCTCTCCAAGAGACATTGAAGTTAACAAGAATGAAATACCAAAGCGAACGGTTTTTGAAGAAACCCTAGACAATACCATCTTAGCCACCAACAAAAAGTTTAGACCATTGTATATCAAATTGCTTTCGTCTTCATCACATCACTAAGTAGTAACTATGCGAGCTTTACATAGACGTGGGTGAAAAGGCTTTACATCTCCACGTGGCCGATGGTATTTTTTACGAATCAATGAGATAGCATCACTTTAAAAAGACCGGGGATGGAATTTCAAGGGTTTCTGTGGAGAAACCCTTCATGCACAATGCAGCTTTGCCAATTACCGATGGGGAGTAAAAGAATGTAGGACCCGCTCAAGGAATGTTCCTCTTTTAGCCCCGATGTCTAGTTTACATTGATCCGGAGAGGGACGCTCATTTGAAGGAAATGTGGCGGATGCCCACAAAATCAATTACGCAAGTGCAAAAAGTCACCAAAATGCCAAACAAATGAGCACCGGTGGATAAGGGGCACCGTCTTTTGGTCACGTACTGTCTGATTGGATCTCATCACACGAGCATAACTCAACATATAACTTTTCAAAGAATGAATGCGTGTTTATTAGGCGTCGAAACATCGTCACATTGTGGAGTGATTTCGAAGAATTTTGTAGGTGTGACCAAGTCAACCAAATAATCATGTCCCTATTTCTAATGTAAGTGTGACTATGGTTTCCATATTAAATTTCATTACACGTCTAACATCATACTCATCGATATCCTAATCATCATATTCTACTGTAAAATGTACATGTATTACTTTTCCAATCAGAGGGAGAAGAGATTGGTAGGCTATTTGTGCCCGTTGATGACTCAAGGAATTAGGTGTTCGGACCCAGAGAGGATCAAATATGTGTACAAAAGTATTGGCCAGAAGAATATAAAATTTGTCATCGCACCTTACATTGAGCGGTGATGTTTTTCTATTTGAATACTATCAATTAAATTGTTTCTTTTCATTCATTAGGAAATTTTTCATTAGTAAAGTCATATCTATGTTGGGATCATTGGTCTTTGATATTCATTGTTGCGGACAAGAAATGTGTGTATTGGATGGATACTTTGCACTATCAACCTTTCGAAGCATTTGTAGATATTTTGGAGAGTGCATTCATTGAGCCTAATGTTCAAAACAACTTACGCGTACTCCAAATCAATGTTTGAATTTACTCATTATGAAAACTACGTATTCTTCTAACACTAATAACTATTCATTAATTTACTTTCAAATGACTTAGTATAAGAAACAAACAACAACAGGGGAGTGTGGGTAATACGTAATGTTATATGCAGTCGAGTGCGTTAAAGATGTTCGGTTGAATTACTAAGAAGTGGAGAAGGTAATCATTTATTTCATTAACATTTCAATTAGTCATATTTGAAATATAAACTACTATAATCCTACCAATCAATTCCTATAATGTAATGTCCACATATATTTCTAAACGAATTCAAGCCTTATTCACAGGATGACATCAACACTGCAAGAAATTGTTTAGCAAGACATCTAATAAGTGTCCGATCCGCAAGTCTTAGAAAACCAAACGTGGTAGCATAATTCAAATCTTAACATCGTGACATGCATTGTGCGGAATAGAAAATGTATGTTTATATTCCTATATATAGATAGTTGCTTGATTAGCGTTGTCTATGATTTTCTTTGGGAAATACCGTCACAATGTTCATTGTTACGTAGGCTAAGTAGTTACGCATTTTGAGCGGAATAGATTCTAGGCGATATCTATTCATATGTATAGATAAGGGCTAGTTTAACGATATCTATACATTTTTGAAACATTGCTCAGTCGTGTTTATATTTATAGATCATTGAGGGTTTTGATTTGTCGGTGTTTTATAGAAATCAGAAGACTGTGATTTGTGGCTGTTTTATGCAGGCTACTACACAAAATACAAAATTTATCATTCCTCCCAACAACACTTCCGAATTCCAAAGCGATTGATCCTCACAGGTCACAAATTATCATAGATCGGAAGGTAATGTCTCGATTGAGGAACATATAGTTATGCTTTCGGAACTTAATTTCCATATAATCTGATGCAGGGACGACAATTTACCATTTTTAATTGTTTTCAGATTTTGTTTTGGAAATTAGTTCCAAAATTTCCTTTTCTTTATTATTTCCTATTTCCTTTTATTTTCGGAAATTAGTTCCGAAATTCCTTTTCATTATTATTTCAGGTTTTTACTTCTAGTATTTAAAGACCTCATGTTCTGATATTTTATTCATTCAATCATAATATTATTTTGGAGATTATTTTCTCTCTGGTGGATTCCAGAACCAAAACCTGGGGTTTGTGTTTGTAGACATTAATTGTTCTTCAAGATTCGTGCTTGCGAATCTCTTTGATTTTCTGACTGCGTCAAATTCGCTGAAATCCTCCTCCACCGTTACAACAGTTTGCATATAAATAATTCTGAACACTCAATAGAAATATGTACAGGATCCCTTAAATCACCCTTTCTTCACCAATCTGCCTGTTCAACTTGGAGTTTCTTATTATTACACTATCATACAAAGAATGATGTCAACATTTACCCCAAATACACTTAGAGTACATAACTTAACCAAGACACCTAACTTGCACTTCTTGTGGGAGCACTATTATTTTCTTTTTCAGACATGTAACATGCACCAAAAAGAAGACTGAAAAACTGGGTTTGTAATCTGGGTTTCGGATGAGGAACAAAGACCGTGCTCCGTCGCCGCTGCAAGATTTAAGGAAAACCCTCTGACACGGCGGTGGTGAAGAATCTAAAATACCACGGCGGCACTTCCGGTGATGACTGCTTCTCCTGCGACCACTTTCGCAACATACAATTAATACTCACAGCATACTACAAATTTTAAAAAGGAAATCAAAGAAAGAGGGAGAAATGATTATTACGAGTAAGCCTCTTGGTATGTAAATGGGAACTTCGTCTTAGCGGTTATAGCCGGCACGAATGCGAATGGGCTTGCGGATGGTGTCGTCGGAGCGACGTGTGGGGCCCACGATCCTCTCCCCTTCTTTTAGGGTTTTACTGAGCTCATTTACTAATTTCTTTGTGTGGTCGGAAAAGAATTCGATTTTATCATTTCTTGTCTGTTAATTTTATCTTCTAATTTCCTGAAGAATCCAAGGAAAAAAGCCTTCAGCACGGCAACGGCCTATCGAAAGAAAATGAAGAAAGAAACAGACGGGAAAAAATAGAAAATAAGTGTTTTTCATCTTTTCATTTTTTTCTTTTTTAAGTGAAGGGCAAAATCGTCATTTTCACAAAATCCGACCACCAGAAAATAGACTAAAAATTCAAGGGAGTCAAAGGTTAGATTGACACTGTCTAAAATTGCAGGGTTATACTGGCACTTTCAACCTAAAATCTGGGTTATTTAAGCACTTAACTATTTTTTATTTAGTAGTTTATAATTATTAAAAATGGAAAGGGATAATAATTAAATTTGATTAATTTTAGAAATTAGATGATTTAATTATTATATTTTATGGTTTATTGCATAATTTTCTAGGTGATGTTATCACAATTAGTTTTTATCTGTAATTAGGTCATTCATTTTAGAAATGAATGTATGCATATATGAATTGCATTCAGGGCAGGTTTATAAGTGACTAGTAAGGTTAGATATTTAAAAACGATCTGCATACCGTTTGTTGAATAATGTAAATAAATAGGTCTGCTTACTGTTTATTGCTATGTTATAAATTTAATTTCAATTTTATCATCTAAGTTGAAATAAATTGTAAGTTCGATGAGAAGATTGAAGGATGGGATCCTACAGACAAGACGAAGATTTGTCAAGATTAGGGGGGTCATACTAAGATAACTTTAGATGCATTTATTTATTGTATTTATTTATAACTTTATATTATAAATGCATGCGATTAGTTTATGTGTAAGGAATGATTATGAAGTTAGTTTACTAACGATCAAACCAACATAATGCACCACGGTCCCAAAAGAAATAATGAGCAATTCCTCGATGTCAAGTGTCACATGTTAAATAGTATGAGTCCATAATTGCAAGTCAAGTTTGGAACTCGGATACTTACAACATCAATTTGGAGATCTGGGATTTTTTTCATAAGCAGGCCAGTGTTGAGAGGTTTGAGACCTTTAAGACCATTCTTGATTGTAACGTCGAGAAGGGAAAAATAGTGGGATCTTATCTTTTGAAAGTGGTTGGATCATTTGATAACATTAAGATACTTGGTTTTACCTATTGCTGAGAGTTGATCCTTGACATCTATCTCTATTCAATCTATGATGATTCGGAATCATTCAAGTGGAAATGAAAAGACTTTGACTAAACAGCACGGGATGTTTAAAATAAGTCGAGTCAAGTGTCAAGATTGATACCAAGAACAAGGTTCTATTGGTGCAGAGCAAAAGGGATTTGAATCATAAATGAAAGAATGAATAAATGGGATAAGGAAAAGGTAACCATAGTACCCATGCGCCTAAGACACAACATATTCTAGAAAATAGAATATTGTAAAGTCTAATATGTCTCAATACTTCCACTACAATGACACATGTCATTCAAAAGGACATTGCTCCTAGTTCTTAGATGATAATGCGTGAGTAGGTGACATTGCAGTTATATAGATAATAGACAGTCTATGTCGCTAATAACTCTACTTATGGGTATTGGATACCATATGCGTTTCTCACAATTTAAAAAATGTGGAGAATGAAAGTAGAAGTTAAACTTTATGAGAGGTCACCCTTTATGAGGGAAATGAAGCAAGGGTCGCTCCATTAACCATAGGAACTCATAGTTTATCAATGCCTTTTGGGCTCCATTGACCATAGGAACTCATAGTTTATCTATGTCTTTTGGGCTTACACTGGATCATATAATAGTTATTTTGATCTAAATGCTACAAGAAAAACACATTCACTATTTTGTGTTGGACACACAAGGTTTTCCATTGTAATAGGAATCAATGCTTATTCCAATTTAAATGGATATGTTTTGGTTTTGTAAAATTAGACAATTGTTTTTATTTGCTTTATATCGATGAACAAGTTTATGACCTAAATATCAAAAGGGTTAAAAACAAATTATTCGAGTCCGGGGTAACTCTGGAATTTTGATTTGGAAACATGAGCATAAGTGCATGCAGTGATTCCAGATGGGAGAGAACTGTGGAATAATTTGACTAGGAGTTGATTGAAACCTACAAATATTATGATGGTAAAATGATAAAATCACTCTTCATAGTGATGAGTGATGGAGCAAGTGAACTATTAGGTCTTATCAACAACGTGTTTTGTAAACTAGTTAGTTCAACTGCAAGAGGTGGATTCACGAATCATTAGCTTCACTGATGATTTGAGTGGATATAGTTTGTCTACTCGATGTGAACCAAATCTGGTTCTTTTGATAAATTTAAGAAGTTTAGAATTAACTTGGCAAGAAAGTTGAAACACTTCAAGTGAATTCATGTGGTGAATATTTGAGTCAGTAATTCGTTGACCATCAGAGAATATGTGACATTCTTTCACAATTGAATTTTGAAGGAACACATCAATGATTGGTGTGTCTGCAAGGATAAATGATACCTTATTGGATATGTTTCGTACAATGATGGGTCAATCCAGTATTTCAGTTTCCTTATGATGGACATGCTCTTCTAAAAATGTAGTGTTCCCATTGAACCAGACATTGTCTAAAGTAGCAAGAAAGACACCATACGGAATTTGCAAGGAAGGGTTTCTCGAATGTCTTTTCTTTTAAAGATTTGGGATTGCAAACCATATGTGAAACGAGCTTTCTCAGTGGGCTTGCACCAAATCTAATGAATGTCTCTTTGTGGGATACTATTTTCGAAAAGGACAGGAAAATCTTGATCTCGATCGTCTTGATAGAAAGATGCAAGGGAAAACGAAGAACACTGATTAATGGTGGAAATTGTTATGGTGAATAATAGGGATTAAAAGTAAAAAATGCAAGAATTATTTATTTATGGTATCTTGTTGACTTTGTTAAGTTTCTAGGAAACGTCATGACACTTTTTTTCTTGCTAATTTATACGAAATTATCGGGTCATGACCAGAATGAATTTGACTTCGCAGATTGATTAGGTCAAGTCTTCAATGTTTGACTTTGTCAAATTTTCTGATTTTTTAGGTCATTTCAGAGGAACCTAATAAGTAGCCTTAAAATTACAAAATAAGGTTTGATCAATTTCAAGTTTCCTTCATTTTTAAATTTCTTAAAATATAAATGTCATGATAAGCTTAATTAGACCTTAATTAAAGTCTTTGTACACTTAATTTCTTTTGGAATTTAATCATATCGTTGAAAGAATTTAAGGGTATGAATGAACTCAAAAAGGATAAATTTATAACCAGCCAAGAATTAATTTAATTTGTTTATGAAAAAATAGATTTTTGTTTGTAGTTGTTTTATCCATAACTTTGATTGTCTTGATTTGAGAAAATCAAAGTTATAGTTTACACGAACATATCAGTGTAAACTTTACATTTTATCATAATATTAAATAAAAGTATATTCCTAACTTAATTTCTTGTCCGATCAGCTCGTATAGGAGGATTCTTTTGCGGGTTAATTCAACCATCTTCTTCTATGGATCTTATGTTCTAACGATGCTGATGCCCATCTTCAGGGGATTTACCCCCAGATACCCTGCTAAATCCAAGAAATAAAATAAGATAAGAACGAACTGGAGATAGTAGTCGATAAAAACCTCTAATTTCTTTAACATAGTATTTCATTGTTATTAATAATTGAAAATGAGGTTCTCAAAAACACAAAATATGGTTTTAATGGTTCGTCCATACATGATGCGGTTTACTATTATGAGTTTCATGTCAGATGGAGAACTGTATTTTCATAAATTATAAAATAATTATAATTGAAATGTATCATTGTTCATAAAATAAGAAGAAATCACATTTAAGTTGAAAAGTATATATTTGTCCATAGCTTTTGAATACCCTGCATTTCTCAAGGCCAAGTTGTTCAATATATACAGTGTTAAAAATTAAAGTAGGGACAAAACCGGGGAAAACTAAATGGGAATACAAATTTTTGTTTAGACTGCTAACAGTTATATCAGATCATTTTATATTTGATTGAACTTGTGAGATGATTAAAAAATTTATTTATTTATTGCAACGAGAATCTTATAAGTTTGAAATACTTTTAAAATGTATCATGATAATATATAAATAATTAAAATTTGACCATAAAACTTATTAAAACGTGTTTTTTTCATGTTTTGTCAATTTAATCCTTAGTCGGTATAACAATGGACATTCTAACTGTAAAGGGAAAAATAATTAGATTGTGGTAGTGAAATATAGAAATTGATATTAATCACTTACCCGCCGAGACTCCTGAAAACCAACTCCCGAGCATTCGACGACTGAAATATGTGAAATAGGATGATGATCCACAACAATAGCGTTGCCAATGTAAACAACGACCTTGCCATTTTGATCTTTTTCTAAGTTCTAATCGGTGCCTTCTTTTATTGATTGCCACGAATGAATGCATTCTTATATGTTGTTTGATTGATCAAGTCAGACCAGAAATATCAACGGCTAATCGCATTTTTTCAATCGTCATTACGTTTTCAATCGTCACACCCGCGAATACTAGGTGGTCTAATTTGATAAAGTCAGGCCAAAGTTCATTACACGTTTTTCATGACTTATCCCGGTTGACGGTGTCAAAAAATGCGTCATTATATGTTCACAATTTTCACTAAATTTTAAATATTTAAACTTCCTCACTCCCAAACATGAAAACATCTTCCATTCCCATAGGCTATATTGAATTCAATCAAATATTATAATTGATATTATATAAAAATTTAAAAATACTTTAATCTTTCATCTTAGAATCTATATATGTTAGAATCAGTCAAACTAACAACAAGATTAGGATAACACTGATAATTAGGCTAGAGTTATTCTAGTACTATGCTTCATTATGTAATCTTGATCTATTTTTTTTAACTTATACAAAATCATTTACAAGAAACTATATGTATTAGAACAAAATTTGGTCCTAAACCCTTTTTTTTATTTCGATCGACTGGCTCCCTTCTTTCTTTTTCGGCCGACCGTACCTCCTCCCTCCCTCTTTTCCGACGCGATTCCCCACCGTCTCTCTCCCTCTCATCGTGGCTAATGAAAAACTATCATACAATATCTTGCTCCATATTATATGACATTGAAGCTTACATCGTCAAATTATCTCTTGTGGAAGCGTCAAAATGGTTATGTTCTTAGGCCTCAACGACTATTCGGATTTGTCGAGGGCTCAAATCCCAGTATTGTTCTTCCTCCACCGCCGTCGGCCGGCTCCTTCTCCTTGTCTTTTACCGCATCAACCGCCTCCTGTCTTGGTGGTGGAAAGATTGATCCACATATGATTTATAAGAAAGCAAAGGTTGAATATGATCAATAGATTGTTGAGGACAACATGTTTGCATTCTCCTGTTCTCTTCCCTCTCGACTGAAGCACTTGCCTAGTTTCCTGAATGTTCCACGCCCAAGGAGATTTGGGATTACAACGCACCAACCTTCCAGAATAGCAGCACATCCACTATTCTTTGTCTTTGTGTTGATGCTCATGTCATACGCAAATCTATTAGAATCCATGAACTCCATCTTAAATTTAACGAAATATTTGAGCAATTATTTGTTATGGGATTTCTTGTGGCGAATGATGATCAGATAATTCGGTTTCAATTGCTCTTTGCCCAACATTTAAGGATTTTTCCGCCCTTTTGATTAATGTCTCTCATACGCCCATGTATGCCGATGTTGTTTATCGTGCCAAAAGCCACGAGGCTAATACGAATAATTTGTTGGTACACAATTCTCCCTTGTCTGGCCCAATCGAATTTTCCACAAGAGATCACCCCCCAGTAAGTCGAGCGTGATATCATGCACCGGCGAAGGACTGCGGCACGTGGAGTTCACGCGCCACCCGTGGTGGTCTGTTTAAGTGGATGGCATGGCGGCCGAGGCTCCTGGTCTGTTTACTCATCGCCCGGTGCAGGTTCTGGCAGTGGTCATCCTCAGTGATCCTGGTGTGGTTGCCTCAATCATTATGCTGCGACATGTAACAAAATGTTGGCCCAGAATCGTCGTTCAGACTCTATACACTTGGCTAAAAGTTTGCAATCATCCCCGCAATTGGAGCCTTCATCTTGCACTTCAGATTGGTATGTTGATTCTGGTGCGACCATTCATATGGCACCTTCCGCTCCAGGTTTAGAAAGTGTCCCACCTTATTCGGGTAATTCTCATGTTTATGTTGGTAGTGGTGCCCCTATTCAGATTTCTCATATTGGTGATTCTCGTATTTTTGACAATTTACGATTATTCGATGTTCTGGTTGTACGTGATATTACAAAGAACTTGTTGTCTATTTGTAAACTAACCATTGATCTTGATATGAATCTCCGTGCGAAGACTTTGGATTGTGGAATATTGGATCTTTGTCTACACTAGGGATTTCACCCAACCTAGTATAAACGCACGAAATTCAAGCGTCTAGCCCACAGGGTACACTCAATTCCGACTGGCTCTCTAAATAGTCGCAGGTTTAGATTACAAGGTTCTTTGATCACTAACTAGCCTGCAGGATTAGTTGAAGAAGGATATTGATACTTAATTAACCCGCGGGATTAAACAACAATGAAGCAATGAGTATAACTTAAAATTTGAATATTTGATTGATAAAAGGTTGTCAAATTCTAGGTCATCCCTCTCTTTAAGTGGAGATATTCGAACACAACCCCTAATTACAATTCAAGCACTTGTTCTCACTTTGTGATTCAGAACAACATTTCCAAAGCAGTTGTGGGCCGAGCGCATAGTGAAGGTAGACTCTATATCTTGGATGGGGGAGAGGCAACTCTTTTTTCCCTTATAATGGAAAAACAAAGGCCGGGCATCATACGAGCTCTAGCATGCTCGGTTGGGTCATGTACGTAATGCTGTCATTTCTAGCTTGCACAAGTCTTCTCTAATTCTATTTCTTCTTTGTTGCATAAACCACACACTTGCACACCCCTGTGTTATGGTGAAAGGTCAGTGGTTGGTATTTGTTAAGAACCCTAAACATTTTGTTCACGTACCTTATTTAGTACACTGTGATTAATGAGGTCCCTACTCAGTTTCATCAGCAAACGTTTTGTTTATTATGCCTTATTTGTGGATGAATTTTCTTTGTTTACCTTGCGTTTCCACTTTGTTGCAAATTAGATTTTGCAGACACTTATTTGCAGTTTGAAGCACCTGTGGAGAATCAATTTTCTTTTGAAATTAAAGTACTTCAGAGTGATGGTGGCATGGAATTCCTGAACACTCGTCTTCCATCCCATTTCACCTCCAATGGCATTCATCATCAGGTATCTTGCTCGTCAACTCTAGAGAAAAATGGGCGAGCGGAACAGAGACATCGACAAGTGGCTGAAATAGGACTCACAATGCTTTTACACTCGCATCTCCCACTTTCCCATTGGGATGATGCATTTCCGATGAAAATTTACACCATAAACCGATTACCTCCTCAACTTTTACAGGGTGCTACTCCTTGTGGGCTTCTCTACAATCAATATCCTATCTACTCCAACTTTCATTCTTTTGGTTGTCAGGTGCTTCCATTTTTTTGGCCTATATTCCGATTACAAGCTTTCTCCTGGAGTATTCCTTGTGTTTTTATCGGCTGTAGCTCCTAAATTTTGGCATGCTTTCTATTTCAATTTTTCATGCAAATATTGACGTGCTTTAAAAATCATCTAAAATGGTAAAAAAAATCAATTATCAAAGTCTCACAATGTCCTCTTTTATTTTAACAACTTTGAAACTAGACCCAATACTTTCTCAAAATATCCATACTCTTCCACAATTATTCTTTGTCACATCAGCATTTTTCAATATTTGATGCAAAAGCAGTTCGATCATTATTCATGGGACAAAGGGATTATATTATTTACTTTATTTATTTATTGCCAAGAAAATTTGCATAAATTAAATCTTAGTAACATTTTGAAATTGATGATGATAATTCTTCAAAATGTAAAGATAATTATGGGCATTTTAGCATTTATTTTTTGGCAGTTACACTATCGGCCATGATCCACAGCCGCGGGATCATTATTTTTAATCAAATTACCCGCGGGCGTTAAAGACCAAAGATAGAATTTATATATTGCTCTGTATGCTCACTACCAACTACTAGAAACTAGCTTGTGGTAAGTGTAGGGTCGTTCACAGAGATGCTAAAATTTGAGAGTTAACTAGACACAACTCACAATCGGGCATCACTTTGATTGTATGTCGCGAATAACTAGTGCTAAAAACATAACATTGGAGGGTATTATCTAAAATTTACTAATCATGCAAATCAAGGAGATTAAACTATCTTAAGCTAGCCTTGGGGATATTTGCGTAACATGGGTGATGAATGATTTTGATCCTAGATTCTATTGTATATAAGAATTATAAACCTATCTCATTTTTATGTCACATAGTGTGGATGATAGTCGGTCATTCCCAATGCATGTCTCACAAAAGTTCATTGAGTCTTTTAAGCTATCAACACCGCCTCTGTCATTAGGGAATGCGCTTTGATCACAATTTTGTGTACCACAATTCCTTCCCCGTAAAACTCACTCCCAGTGCTAACGCATCCCCTTTTGAAGGATCTAGTGCCTGAGCAGTCGCCCTGCATATGTAGCAAATGTTAGGTACGAGAGAAAGGAAAATACATCCTGGCCACTCCACTATGGACTCTTTTCCCTAGGCCTATAGAGTCAAAGGAATCGATGTCTTGTAATGATTCTAGGGTTGAAACTACGATGGTGGCTACACAACAACTCTAGTTTTTACAAATTATCATGCTCATTCTATCAGGGTACACCAAGGGTTTACACCTCCATTAGGGATATCATCCCTAACATGAATTATTATTACACAATGATTCAATTAAGTTAGTCTCTAATGATCAGAACTGTAATCTCAATCATACATGCATGCACTCGCATCGCTAGTACTCATGAACCTACAATGTCTAACCCAACACTCCTAACGTAGCAAACAAGCATAGATCGATAACATATCACATATGAAACTATGGTGCATAGTAGAATATACAACACATGTGTCTTACAAGAATAATAAGCACAAGTCAAACAAGAATGTTCATAGACATAAAAGATAGGAAGATCTAGAATCTCACAAAATTATCATCTAGTCATGGATACAAATAAAATGCCCTAGTAATTACACTAGTCCATGCACATTGAACCTAATTCAATCGTTGGATTCAATGTCATAGGCATAAACTAGGAAATAGTAAATGAGAAGGGCAGAGTTAGTCACTTTCTCTCTCTACCTACTCTTGAAACTATGAAAATGAAATTACAACTTGTTTAACCCTAGTAGACTAGTTCCTCTATGTATTAGGTGGAAATGAGACTTAGAGAAGGGCAAACAAAAAGGGAAACCCTAGAAGTCACATCGGCAGGGGCCGTGCAATAGCACATAACCCGTGCAAAAGTACACGGACCGCGGACTAAAGGCGTTCCTCAGCCAAACGATCGCGCGGCCCATAGAAAGTCACGAGGGCCCCGGGAGGAGAGAATTCCTATGAAAAATATCATGGGTCACCGTCTAGAGTTATCAACCTCTGCTTCTTATGGTGCATCCACGCAATAGGGGGCGAGACACAGACTGGAGGTATGGGTCTTCACCATTTGGAGACATGGGTCGTGCAAAAGCACAAGGTCGCACCTCGACTTAGTCTCAAAAGATATTTGTTTAGAACAAGCGTTGTAAATGTATGCGGGACGTGTCGTTATTCCATTCATCCTGGACTTAGACTATTTTTCTTCAGCGTATCCCATCTACTGCCACGTTTAAGTACGTGGCCTTCAGTCTGCTACCATTCTTGCTAATGACCTTCAATTATCTTCTATCAATATCACGAATGGCCTTCACTAAGCTAATCTGAAGTTCTTACAAGCAATCTATAAATAAACTCATAAAATAGAATCTAGATGCTTGTAAGGACTTAATATCCATTAGATCTAAAAAAATCACAAAATGAGGGATTTAGATAAGAAAACCAACAATGGCCATCTAAACCTCTTGTAATGTAAACACACTTAAACCTAGAAATCTACCACACAAATGCTACTAAGAGATATGCTAAATGCACTAGGAAACACATGCTTCTATCATCTCATCAGCCAGCACGTTTGAGCTTTTAATTGATAAAAATTGAATTTCCAAGATTCTGAGGTCATTTTGGTTATATATTGGTGCTAAGAACCGAGACTTCACTTATGTATAAAATTGGTTCATTAAATGACGTTAGCCATGGTTGCAGGATAAGATCATTAACGGTAATGAAATAGGTGGATAGTTGGTAGTTTCAAATCGTTAACTCTGACATTGTTGTGCAACTGGGCGTTCATATTGACGTTGGTTTGATACTTTGAGGCCATTTTCATCATTGTAACTGGTCTCGAAAGTTAACATACAAATTAAGGATTGGAAAATCCAAATCAACCATATGGTCTCATCATGCATATGAACACAGATCCTCATTCATTTTTAAAACAACACAACCAACCATCAAACCTACCTACAATCAAATTCATAATTAAAAACATTCAAACAGCAACTATCAATCTTCCTTGAACAATAACATACATCAAATTTGGGTGGTTGGTTTACCAATAACAAATTAAAAACAGAGAAGAAAACCATACCATGATAAAAGAAGTTTATCACCATACATTTTTCATACTTGAAGTCGTCGCCGCAGAGTTGAATTTAAAAGGAAAAGTGGGAAGTAATAGATCTGGGGAAGGAGAGGGAGTTGAAGGAATAAATAAATAAGGAGGATGGAAGAATGAAAGGAAAGATGGAAAAAAATAAAGGAAATAGGTCGAAAGACGGGAATACTAAAGGTAGAAAATTGTTTAAGGTTTCTTACTTTAGTGTATTCTAGACACAACTTCCAACTTCAAAAGTGCCATCGAAAATGCAATTCATAAGTCGATTCCTCTTTCAAAAATTTCTCGAAATTGTTCATCGTTGCCAACAGGCGGTTGAGCAGCGCCAGCGCCACCAAGCACCGCCCAAAAAATCACGCTGAAAAGCTGGTACTAAACATTGATCAGCTTGGGGTTTTATTTTGGGTGGGCATAACAAAGGCACTATTGCAATTATTCATTGCTGGACAAAAGTAGGCTAACATCATGACATGGCCATTATATTTTCTCTTCAGCCCAGAGTGTTTTCTTTTCGGCCGGTACTGACCATACCGGATTATTGCCACGCCAGATTTTCTAATCAAGTCTAGTCTTGGTTGGACCGGGCTGGGTCAGACCAAAAGTTTAAATAATAATAAAAATGATAATACTTTTTGAGTGAGAGTAATTAAATTTTAGAAATTAAAATAAAATATGAACAAATTTTTGGTAATTTTAATTTTCTAAATTAAAATTAAATGTAAAAATAATTGTATTAATTAAGGCACCGGGTGTGCTTGATTATTACATTTAATTATATTTTTTAAAATACTAAAATATTAGATAAAGACAATTAAAGTTAATAATTTTAGAAATTAGTTAATTTAATTATTTTGGATACAAATAAAATCCCCTAGTAATTACACTAGTCCATGCACATTGAACCTAATTCAATCGTTGGATTCAATGCCATAGGCATATACTAGGAATGACTTGGGTTATCATGATGAAACATAAAAGTGAAGCCTTTATGAAGTTAAAGCAATGGAGAGCTCTGGTGGAGAACCAAACAGGGAAGAATATCAAGTGGCTGCGAATTAATAATGGTCTGGAATTCTGCTCGCCTGAGTTGATCAGTTTTGTTGGGATGAAGTGATTTCCCAACATTATACAGTCAAGAATACGCCACAACAGAATAGTGTAGCTGAGCGGATGAATCAGACATTGCTGGCGAGAGCAAGGTGCATGTTCTCGAATGCTGGGTTGGACAGAAGATTCTGAAGAGGCAGTGAGTACAGCGTGCTACTTAATCAACCGTGGACCTCATACTGGCATACAACGTAAGACACCTATTGAGGTGTGGTCGGTTAGAGTTTTTGATTACTCTAATCTGAAAACTTTTGGTTGTACAACTTATTATCACGTGAGTAATGGTAAGTTTGAGCCCCGAGCCAAGAAGGGGATCTTTGTGGGCTATGGAGATGGAGTCAATAGCTCTAGGATTTGGTCTACATCCAAGAAGAGGGTTGTTCTGAGAAAGGATGTTGTCTTTGATGAAAACTCTCTGCTTAGATCCATGGTGAAGTTCACGTCTACAACAGAAATTGGTAGCATTGATAAACAGGTGGAGCTTCAAGTCACTCAAGGTGAGAGCGGTTTGAAGGAACTTGAAGGGGATCAAGAGCTACATACAGAAAGTGAGCTGTCAGAGTCTCCACAATCAGATCCTCAACCATCAGGAGCTATAGTATGTTTCTTAGCTAAAGATCGATCAAAGAGGGTTGGAGTTGGTCCACCCAAGAGGTATGGGTTTGAGGATATGGTAGGTTATGCACCACATGTTGCTAAGGAGGTGGATACTCATGAGCCATCCACCTACAGAGAATTTTTTTCCGTCGAGAGCTCTGATGCCCCTCGAGCTCGCCACCGTCTTCCCTTTGGTAATCCCTCAAGTCCATCCATCGTTGACCATATGTGCGACCATCGAAACATACAACTTCCAAGAACTCGAACGTTCTGTCGACATTGATGTTGCTCTCGAATTCATGTCACTCTGCCCCTTGGAAAAGAATTCCAGAAGCCAAATAATATGTATACTCGATGTTAGTATGCACTTCATTTTATTTCAAAGGTTACGACAAACATTTCTTTGCTTTCAAACAAGAGAAGTCTCGAGCTTTCTACTGTGGACCATCATTGACCATCGTCGACCCTCCTCAATGCTGGAGGATTTCTTAGATTTGAGGCCGTCTTCAACCTCTACCACTCGCCGCTGAATCACATCGAAGCTCAAGGATGAAAGCTTCCCTCGACCGCTCGTCCTTCCATGAGTCTCTTGTCCATAGAGAATAATTCCTCCTTTGAAGAGCTCACCCATCGAGCTCTATGTTGTCATCTGTGGAAGAAGCTTCTTCATAAAGAGCTTGTCCTTCAAACTCGCCGAAATAAACTTGAAAGCTCAAAGCACATGGGAGTATAATCGATATTTTTGAAATGCGACGTTACTCCTTTGGCTTCGTTGAGGTCACTTTTACTGTCATTAGATAGTCCATCTATCGAGAGCTTGATCCTTCAAACTCATCGTCATCGACTGTCAAAGAACTCACCGTTGTTCCTGATGGAGACTTAGCTCCCTTAGAAGCTCTCTTAGCTCAGGAAAGTACAAGTAGCTTCTAGAATAGATTCTGTTTTTGTTGGTCAAATCAGTTAGGCTTAGTCAGTTGTAAAGTTAGTTTTTCAGTTTGTTAGCTGAGTACATTTCAAACCTCTATATATAGGAGGTTGTAAACTGATTTTCAAACTTAATCAATACATAAATATTTTCACCCACTTACACTTTTCAGTTTGTGTTTGTGTTCTTCATTTTTATGACTTTCCAATTCAGTGATTTCACTTATTTGTTCATGGTATCAGAGCTTCAGGATTGCAAAACTTGACGTTGAGATCTGTGAATTGTTTTTTTTAAATCTGTTGCTGTGATTCTAATGTTGAGTTCTTCAAACTCAGGAAATCCGCAGCGGAAGTATGTTGTGGATGAAGAAAGATTTGTCAAGATCAGGGAGAAGGATCCTCTCTATATGAATGTTGCTAACAATTCGAATCTGAGTCTCGTTGCAGAGCTGCTCAACGAGAAAAACTTTCTGATCTGGAAGAACTATGCTCAGAGCTCTAAAATTAAAGGACAAGTTGGTGTTCATCACAGGTGAGTTTGAAGTTCCTCAACCTGATTCTCCGATCTTCAAATAATAGGAGGAAGTGAATTCAACTCTATTTTCGTAGATCATGAACTCTGTGACTCAAAAGATAGCTAGGAGCTTTGCTTTTGTGGAAAATGCTAGGAAAGTGTGGAGTGAAATTCAGGAAAGATTTTCTGTGAGCAATGGACCAATGTTGTATGAACTGAGAAATAAGATTGTAGAATTCAGGAAAGGCCAGAGTTTGATCAATCAATATATCTCAGATTTGAAACGTTGGGATGAACTTGAGTGTTTGAGGCCAAAGAGAAGATGTATTTGTGTTCAGGAAGCCTGTAAATGTGGCTATGATGAGGTTGTTGCAAAGGATGACAATGAAGATAAAGTGCATAAGTTCTTAGTCGGTTTGAATGAAGAATTTGAAGCAGTTAGGGATCAGATCCTAACAATGGAGTCTACTCCTTCAGTGGGGAAGGTTTGTTCAATTGTTGCAAAAGTTGAGAGTCAGAAACACACCATCTGTAGTTATGTGTCTACAACTGAACACTCTGCTATGCTTGTTAGGTCAAATTCTGAAGTTTCAAGTCACATTTATGGAGGAATGACTGGAAATGGGAATTTCAAGAAAAAGAAACTTTAGCATAAGAAGGTTATGAAATGTGATCACTGCCACAAAACTGGACATGTCAAGGATTTCTACTTCAAAATCCATGGTTATCCTGATTGGTGGCAGGAGGGAAGAACAAGACCTAAGAATGTTGTTGCTAATGAGATTGTGGCATAGGAGTATGATGAAACTCCATTTGATGTTTCGGATAGGAAAAGTGGGAACAATATGCAGGATATGTTTGAATAATTCATAAAGATGATGAACATGAATAAGCAACAGTTGGGAAAGGCTACAAAACCATTATCAGGAGAGGCTGTCAACCTGGCTCACTTCTCTGATTTCTCAGGTAGTCTTCTAACTCAGATGATGACTTGGGCTTTTCAATTTGATGATGATACGTGGATTCTGGACAGTGGTGCTTCAAGTCATATATGTAGCAATAAAGATCTTTTTAAACACTACACAACAAACACAGTTCAATACCAGTTCATTTTCCTAATAACACTTCTCATTTTGTTACAGCCATAGGATGAGTCCATCTCTCACCATCACTCATACTGCGTGATTGTTTATATGTTGACAGTTTTAAGTATAACATGCTGTCTGTTAATAAGCTTGCACAATCAGGAGATGTCCATTTTAACTTATATCCATTTGTTTGTTTCATTCAGGACCTCAAGACTAATAAAGTCATTGGGGTGGCTGAAGCTAACAGGTGTCTATATCTCATCACAACTGCATCCTTTGATTAGATGATTATATCATCTTGTATTCAATCTTTCAGTTCTTTGTTTTTGAAAGGAAAAGAAACATTTATAGCTGCAAATAAGGTCTCAGTAGCAGTAGATGATGAAGATATTTGGCATTTTAGACTAGGGCATGCCTCTAATGGAATCATGAAACATCTTCATCTACATAATAAAGACAATTTTCAGTGTCATATTTGTCCTATAGTTAAACAGACAAGACTTAGCTTCCCTTTATCTCAAATATAAACATCGGAATGTTTTGAACTACTTCATATGAATCTATGGGGTCCTTATAAAGTGACATCTATAAATGGATCAAGTATTTCTTGACCATAGTAGATGATTTCAACAGGTCTACATGGACTATTCCACTAAAACAAAGGATAGAGTTTGTGATGTTTTGCAAAACTTTCTTGTGATTATAAAAACTCGGTTTGGAAAACCCATAAAATTGATTAGAACAGATAATGGAACGGATTTTGTAAACAATAAATGTAAAATACTTTTTGATAATCTAGGAATCATACATCAAAGTATATGTAATTATACCCCCAGCAAAATGGAGTTGGTGAGAGGAAGCATAGGCATTTGCTGGAAATGGCAAGAGCTTTTATGTTTCAATCTGGTCTCCCAAAACATTTCTGGGCAGATGCAATTTTAGCATCTACTTATACAATAAATAAGTTGCCTACATCAGTGCTAGGATGGAAATCTCCATATGAGATTCTGTTTGATAGAAAACCATATTTGGAAAATTTAAAAGTTTTTTGTTGTCTTGTTTTTGAATCTAATATGTCTCCACATAAAGACAAATTTTCTCCAAGGGCATTTCTAATGCAGGGACGACAATTTACCATTTTTTAATTGTTTTCCAATTTTGTTTTGGAAATTAGTTCCAAAATTTCCTTTTCTTTATTATTTCCTATTTCCTTTTATTTTCGGAAATTAGTT
>JAULKM010104419.1:0-24864 GCA_032355605.1 Rubia tinctorum | reverse complement strand
GACTTTGATAGCCTGCAAGCAATCGAGTTCGACTATTAGAGGAATGAAATTATTAGTGACACCTACCTGGACTGCCTGGATTGCAGCCATAATCTCGGCTTGGAGCGAGTCCTCCGCATGAATGTTTTCCGATGCAGCAAGAATACATTGAGCCGATGAGTTTCGGAAAACGTAACCAATTCTTGAGAGGCATCCGAGCTTGAAAGAAGCATCCGCGTTAACCTTGAATCCATGATCGGGTGGCCTCCAGGAAACCAACACTAGTTTTTCCTTCGGTTTTCTAAACAGAGTCGGCAACAATCCAGAAGTAATAAAATCCTCACAGTCATCATAGTGCATGAGTGGGTTTATGTTCAAGATTTGAGAGGAGATGTGGTTAATCTGCTTAATCATGAATTGAATACTGTAGGCCTGACCATTAAAGGTATGATTGTTCTTTGATTTCCACAGTAACCAGCAAGCAACGATTGTTAAAGTATGTATTACCCTCACTCTAGTTGGAGAGCAAGATTGTACTGACAGTATCCAAGAGAGTCTATCAAAAATATGACCAAAAGATCTCGTTTTAAAACATACGGTTTTGAAAACGTAATTCCAGATGTATAAAGCTACTGGACAGTCATTAAAAAAGTGCGTAAGTGTGTCTATGTGATCACAGTGGGGGCATTTTGACACAACTGCAATCCCCATTTTTTTAAAAACATTATCAAACGGCAGAATCCCATTTAACAGTTTCCACATAAAGATGGAGAATTTCGGAGGAATGTACCTGTGCCATATTTTGGATAGGGTTTGTACCTGTCGTTTCCTCTTTCTCATCTTCTGTAAGGCCGAAGAAACTGAGAATGTACCAGTAGTTGAAGGGGTCCAGATCATCTCATCCTTATTGTCTGTAAGTGTGAGTGTCTTTGTGAGGTCCTGGATGACATTTACCGGCAGTGAGGCTCGTAGAGCTGGCATGAATGAGTCCTTTTGCTGGTGGAACTCTCTAACCTGCATGTAGGGAAAAGGAATATCCGTGTTTTGTGGCCACTTCTGCCACAGAGGGCCAGTTCCAAGCCAATTTGCATTCCAGAAGTTGCAAAAACCGTTCCCAACTAAGATTTGGGAGTTAGAGTCAGCAAATTCCGAGACTGATATTACTCTTCTCCATGCCTCAGACTTCCTATTCGATTTGGAGATAGACCAGATGTATTTTGCCCAAAGGGTGTTTCCCTGTTGGGCCTTCCACCATAACTTAACAGAGAAGCTATCAATTATGTTATCAAAGTCCCTAAAGCCAAGTCCATTCTCATCCCTAGGGTAACACATTGCTGCCCATGATTTCCAGTGTTTTTTCAAACCTTTTTCTGTTGTACCCCACAGGAAGTTTGAGCAGCTGGAGCTTATTGTGTCCAAAGTGTGTGCAGTGGGTGCCATGATGCTCCATGTGTGTTGTGGTATGCTCAATAAAACATGCTTAATGAGTATTACCCTTCCTGCCTGGTTTAGCCATTTGTTATTCCATTTTCCTATTTTAGAGTTTATCTTTTCTACCAGGTGTTGAAAGTAAATGTTTTTCTTTCTGCCTTTAAAGATATTGACCCCGAGATAGGTGAAAGGGAAATTCCCGTGTAGCATTCCAGTCTTGGCCTTTATTAAGTTTATCCTAATTGAACTGATCCTATTTCCTGTTAGAAATGCACTCTTCTGATAATTCACTTTCTGTCCTGTAGCCATTTCATAGCAGTTTAGAAACAGGACAAGGTTTTTTAGGGATTTTGAGGTGGCTTTTAAGAATATGGCTGTGTCGTCAGCATATGATAAATGGGTTACTGGTTCAGCTCCCTTGGGCAGAATAAATCTATCTATGTGACTATTGTGAAACATAAACTTTAACCCCCTATTGAGCAATTCAGTTATAAGGTTAAAGAGAGTGGGGGAAAGTGGATCCCCTTGCTTCAAACCTCTAGATGGTTTGAAAAAACCATAAGGGGAACCATTCAGAAGCACTGAGAACCAAGAGCTATTAATATTACCAAGGATTAGGGCAGCTATATGACCATGGAAACCAAGTCCCAGTAGCAAGGAATTGAGCATTGGCCATGATACTCGATCGAATGCCTTTGACATATCAATCTTCGCAATCATGTTCAGGGATTCCGATTTTGAGTCCAACAATCTAACCATTTCCTGCATTACTAGGATGTTATCAGCAATTTCCCTATTTTTAATGAATGCGGATTGTTCTGGTGATATGCAATTGGGCAGTATTGGCCTGATCCTCTCGGCTAAAATCTTAGATAAGATTTTATTAGAGAAATTTGTCAAACTGATTGGCCTATATTCATTAAGAGTTGTTGGGGTTTGTGTTTTTGGGATTAAGGTGATTAATGTGCTACCATAAGACTTTGGGACCTTAACCCCACACATAAACTCATTAACAGCTTGAAGGAGATTCTGTTTAATAAAAGGCCAGGATTTCCTATAGAATAGGCCATTAAATCCATCCGGACCTGGTGCACTGTCCTTACTCAGGGTGAATACAGTTTTCTTTAACTCATCCATTTCCACTGGTTTCATTAAGTGAATGTTGTCAGACTCAGTGATGACCTTTGGTATACATTTTAGCAAGTAATTCATGTGGTAACCCGAGTGATCATTACATTCATCCGTTAGAAGCTTCTGATAATATGATACAGCATATTCACCTATTTCGTCTTGATCCTCTAGCCAATTCCCATCCTCCGTTTTGATCTTATTAATTCTCAGCCTAGAGTGTTTGTCTTTGACACTATTATGGAAAAAGGCAGTGTTAAGATCACCCGTTTTTAACCATTTCATCCTGGTTTTCTGCTTCCAGAAATCCTGCTCTTCTTTTAATTTTTTTGTCAGCTTAGCATTGGCCTCATTTAGTGAGATTAGGTTGTCTAAACTATATTCATTGTCAACCTTAATTTCCAGTTCAGCTACCACCTTTTCAGCCTCTAAAACGTTGTGGAACACATTACCAAACTCAGTTTTATTCCATGTTCTCAAGAATTTTTTAAGTCTTCCCAATTTTAAAGCCATGCCTAGCAGGCCCTGAGTTTCCTCTGGGAGATCCCAGTTTTGTCTCATCAGTTCAATTAGATTTTCCCTATTAAACCACATGGCCTGAAACCTGAAAGGCTTGGGATACTGTTTCCCCAGAGATAGTATGTTTAGGAGTAATGGGTTATGATCCGAGTTCCCCCTACCTAGTGTCTGGACAGAGGAGTTGGTATATTTTTCAAACCAGTCCCTATTACCCAGTGTTCTATCTAATCTTTCAGCCACCCTGGTACAACCTCTTCTTCCATTAGTCCATGTGAAAGGATTTCCAACAGTTGTAATTTCATTGTAGTTGTTGGCAGTTAGAAAGGAGTTGAAGTCATTAATAGAGTTTGCACTAGGTGAACCCCTACCCCTATATTCATTTATGCTTCGAATTGCATTGAAATCACCGGTCATTAAGCATGGTGAGTCTATGTTTGAAACTATCCGTTCTAAATCGGTGTACATGCTCAATCTTGTTAATCTAGACTGCGGTCCATATACAGCTATTAATTGAAACTCAGCTCCAGACTCTAAGTGTGTAAATCCTAGGTGCAGGAAGCTATCATGACGGGCCAGCAATCTACCATATAATGTATTCTTACATAAGATCCATATATGACCATCTTGTAAAGCATAAATTTCCTGAAATCCTAGAAGGGTCTTAAAGTCCTCCATTTTGACAGAAGTTTGCTTCGGTTCGATTATTATTAGTACCTCCAGTTTGTGTATTAGAATCAGCTTCTTCAGTCTAGCTAAACCTTTCATCAAACCCCTAATATTCCATGTTAATATCTTGCAATTCATAGGGAAACACTATTTTTCATTTTTGCACGAGTCATAATCAAATTGGGGGAGTTGAAAAACCTTCTATCAGTTTGAACAGTAGTGTTACCTGGTCCTTGATTGTCTTCCAGAATGTGTACCCGATTCTGAGTATCCCCAGATCGTCCGTCCAAGGGTTCCTTTTGTGGGGTTCTTTCCATTGAATCCTTTTTTGATGTTAGCGGGGTAGCTTGTAAGACTTCATCGGTAGAGGAATTACCATGTGCCAGCTCCAGTTGAGATAGTCCCTGTTGGTCAACTTGATTATCCCCTCTGTTAGCAGTGCTATTAAACAGAATTGAGAATCTGTTGCTGAAGCTTCTTAGTTCTTGGCTTGTGGCTCTTCTATCTAGAGTATGTGGGGATCTGGTGTTCCTCTTCCTTGCTATGTCATCCATTGATCCCCAGCCCTTCTTGACCCTATCCCTCTGAGAATCCTGATAAGCTTGATTGTCCATGAGGGGGGTCTTGACTCTCCAAACCGGTGATTTCGATCTACTCTTCACCATGCCATATGTTTTCCTTGGAGCGGTTTGGTTTTCATGGTGATCAGCAGTACTGTTAACCTCCTTTTCGGCTGTGTAGGTTTGCACTTCCTGTTGGGGCTGAGCAAACAAATTTTCTGCATCTTCGAACACCTCAATTTCGTCGTCGGAGTCATTCTTTATTTCCACCTGATTTCCGTCTTTCTTATTCGTAGGATACCATGCCTGGTTTAACCTTTGGGAGGGTTTCGAGCCTGGAGGCATGGCCTCCTTGGGCCCCTCGTTCTCCCGAGCTTTGTTCTGTTTCCCAGCTTTGCACTCCATATTAGAATGGCCTATTTTAGCACACTTAGAACAGTAGGATGGGTGGTCTTCATATGTGATATTGTACCACCTGCTGTCCGAACTGGAACCTAGTCTAATACGGTTTGGGAACACCGTGGTCAGATCCATTTCTATACAGAGTCGAATGGTGGAAGGCCGGGTAAGATTCTGTGTTGGGGGATCAGCGAATATCAAGTTGCCTAGCCTATTTGCGATATGGGGAATTGACTCCGGATGCAAGAAATAGACAGGAGGAAATTCGATGTTTACCCATACCGGAACAATTGGTGGCTCTTCATTGACATCGAAATCCTTCGTCCATTTGAGCACCTTCATTAGGTTTCCGGCGAGGTTCCAATTCCTTTTGATCCAGCATCTTTGAGTGTCCTCGTCGTGTTGAAACTTGATGAAGATGTGACGGTGATCCAGAGCCGTAATTGTTGGTTCTCCTTTGAACCCAATTTTCTTAAATTTCTGCCGTATGAATTCTAGAGTTGGCCGACCCCTTGCAAACTTGCCAATCAAATGTTTTTGAAATGGCTTGGCAAGTAGATCGATTTCCTCCTCCTTGAACAGAACCGCTATTTCTCCCTTGAATTCAGTAGTTGGAGAGAGCTGAAGTTTGAGATGTTGATTCACTAGCTGTCGTGGACCGTTTGTATTCACCATCTCTGCGTACGAGGGCGGGCTCGCGCCAGATGGCGGAGCCGCCATGGGGTGATGTTTAGGTCTTCGGTGAGTATATGTTGATTCCGGCGGGTTGGATAACTCCATGTGAATGGAAACACACGTCTCAATAGAGATCTAATGGGACACCTTTTAGTGTCCTAATAGAGTTTTTTTTTGTATTCGAGTGTAAATTCTATTATGTAAACATATTATATGTTGTTGTAATCATTTTAACATATATTTTAAGTTATTATTATTTCAACTTTTTCTTATATAAATAAAAATATTAATATTTAAACATTGATTCAGTTGACTCCCAAAATTCAAATTAAGCAATATGAATGGGGACGGAGGGAGTAAAACAGATGGTGTTGACGAACTAGATGCCTTGTAGTCTATTTTTTTTACTAAACATCGACAATAGATACTACTCCCCCCCCCCCCTCGCTTATTAAAGTTCAGAATTGTTTTTTGCATAAGATTTTACGAGGGAGCATTTTATTACTATCCTAAAGGGTGAATGGGCAAAATGTCAAAAATACCCTCGTCTTCATCACCCAAGGATATTTTTTTTAAAAGGGAAGTATATATTAACTTAAAATATTTGTTACAAAGTGTGGGTTGTTTTACAACGGGGAAAGTTCATCCCTAGTGTTTTTGGCATGTTGCGCTAACAAATAGGCAACATAGTATCCTGTTGTCTAATCCATTTCAGTTCTGGGAACTGATGGCTCTCAACTAATCTATTTATGTCCTCAATAATGAGACCAAAGTCAAATAGATCCTCCTTAAGCCTTCCCACGACATTTATAACCATTTGCGCATCTCCTTTTATATGGTTGACTAGTATGCCCCTTTGTAATGCTGTAATTAGAGCGGTGCATATGGCAATGGCTTCAGCATACTTCACCATATAAATAATAGGTATACGCAGAGATTCTCTATACAGCTAGTTCCCATTTGAAGATCAATAGTACCATCCAATGCAAGTACTAGTTGAAGATATAGCTGCGTCGAAGTAAAGCGTGTTTTCATGCTCCAATGGAAAGGCATTTGGGCTTTGGCCCAGTGTGTTAGGTACATTCTCACCATTTCTTTTGTCCAATTATGACAACAGTTTGGTGGCATAAATCACACACTGTTGTGGATGGATTTCATGCTGCTCACCATGTAGCAGCTTGTTTCGATGATACCAAAGTTGGGACAACATGATAGATGAGATTTCCATATCTTGTGTATCCATTTCCATTAGGAGATCTTGAACCCACTAGCTCGCACTTGGCAGATCATGATAAAATATTCTTTCATGTAAGTCTGGAGCAAACCATAGTTGATGCGCTAAGGGGCAATGAAAGAATATATGTTCGAATGATGTATCCTCTGATGAGCAGTTTAAGAAAAAAGCATTCAACATTCGCATGTTTGATGCGTAAGTTAGTTGCTGATGGTAGATTGTTCTTGCATAATCTCCATAGAAAGTGTTTGGTCTTTGGTTGTGTTTTTAAAATCCAAATCTTTTTCCAGTGTGGAGATGGTCATGAGTTACTTGATGCCATATTCCCTGCATAGGATAAATTTGAAAAATTAAGACCAATATTGTAGCAATATTGGATTGTATATTTACCATCAACTGTTGGATGCCATATCCATCTGTCAGGATGCGAAGAGTTAACACTCATAGGCAACGACAATATGAGAGAGGATTCTTCCTAGTTGAAAACATGTTGAATTAGGTTCTCATTCCATTTTTTGCCATTTTCAGACATTAAATGGATAACTTTCAGATCATCTGGGAAGTTAGACGATAATGATGTAGGCTTCTGATTTGCCACTCTTGGTAGCAAAAGATCCTTTTTAATATTTGTATCAGTTCCCGATCCAATCCTCTTTCGAACGCCTTTTGATATCAGATTCCTTCCCTGTAGAATAGATCTTCATGTATATGATGGGTTCCACCCTAATTTTGCTTCTAAGAAGGATGTTGATGGGAAGTATTTAGCCTTTAGAAGTCTTGATATTGTGAAATTTGGGTCGTCAATAGACGCCAAGTCTGTTTTCCCAGCATTGCTGTATAGAAAATCTTCAAGTCTTTAAATCCCAGCCCTCCCAAGCTTTTCGGAAAACACAGTTTGGACCAAGTTGCCCAATGATTTTTTTGGGAGGAGCTACTCCACCAGTAATGGCCATACAATTGATATATGTCCTCTATCAGGCCATCAGATAGCATAAAGCATGACTTTGTATAAGTTGTAATAGTTTGCAGTACCGACTTAATCAATACTTCTTTCCCCTCTTTTGAGAGTTGTTTGTGTTACCAACTCCCAACTTTGGGCCAAATCCTTTGTTTCATTCCTTCCAGTGGCATGGTTTTTGTTTCAAAGATCGTTAGCAAACCCAAATATTTATCATGGGTGACAGCCTCTGTCATTCGCATTACATGAATAATTTGTGATTTATTCTGTCTGGCTATGTTTGGTCTGAACATTATCGAAGACTTATCATAATTTAATCTCTGCCCTGATGCTTCCTCATACTGTTGCAGAACTCTTTTCAGTGTCTGTGCTTTTAAAAGGTTGCTTCCGTTAAAATCAATGTATCATCTGCAAACAGGAGGTGAGATATTGTCGGTGCTTTCCTTGCAATATTCAGAACATGAAGACTCTTTAATCTAAACTCATCTTATGCTAAATGAAAGAAGACCTCACTACAAATAATGAAGACATAAGGAGATATGGGATATCCTTGTCGTAAGCCCCGCATAGGAGTGACTCTACCAAAACTTTTCCCATTTAGTATGAAAGAAAAGCAAATTGTCGCAATACATCTGTCAATCAGATCAGTGAACCTCTAATCAAACCTCATGTTTTCAAGGGGTTTTAGCAGAAAAAACCATTCAATCCTATCAAAGGCTTTGCTCATGTCTAGTTTAATTGACATTTGACCCTTTGCCCCCATTTGCTTTCTTTTGATATAATGATGCACTTCATGAGTGATCATGACATTGCATGTGATCAATCTGTTTTAAACAAATGCGCTCTGATAGGGGGAGACCACTGTATTCAGAAAAATCTTGAGCCTATTCTCGATGCATTTTGAAATTATACGGTATACCACGTTGCATAGACTAATAAGCGTGAATTGTGAGGTTTCCTTCACCTTTTCTATCCTTGGAATTAATACAATATTAGTATCATTAAGATCCTACATAGGGTTTCCATTATCCAAGTATTTCAGAGCTTCTTGGGTCACCTTTGGACCTACAATATTCCAATAACGTTGAAAGAATGATTGTGGCATTCCGTCGGGTCCTGGGGACTTATTCGGAGCTATAAGCTTTAGATCGGCATGTATATCACTTGGGGTATATGGTCTTATTAAGCTATCATTCATTTCCGAGGAAACTTTTAAGGGGACCTTTTTAGTCAAGTGGTTTATGATTAGCGGGGATGGGTGTGAGCTCTCTAATCAAGACAGAAAATGCCCTGCAATGATACTTTCCATATCCATTTCATCTGTGCACCATTGCCCACGATTGTTATTTAAACCATGGATGGTATTCCTTCTTTTACATTTATTTGCAAAAGAATGGAAGAAACTCGTGTTTCGATCATCCTTTTCCAGCCAATGTTGCTTTGCTCTTTGCTTCCATCTGGTCTCTTCCATATCATGATGTTTTTCTAACTGGAACTTTATGGAGGCCATTTCAGCCTGAAATTCACCTGTTATGATTCCCTGTTGTAATATCTGAAGCTGACCGGAAAGTTGTTCTTTCTTCTTGTGATGATTATGAAACTCTGACTTTGCCCAACTCAGTAGCCCTCGTGAACATTTGGTTATGGCCAATTGAAAATTTGGTGCTGCATGGTTCTAGCATTCTGATACTCTATCTTGACATTTTGGGGATTGTATCCAATAATTTTCAAAACGGGACGGTCTATGCCATGGATTATGTGCACAATCACGTGCTTTATCTCGCAATTGTTGCAAAATGGGAACATGGTCAGATTCATGGCTCAAAAGATGTTTTAGCTTTTCCATAGGAAAAATATTTATCTATTCCTAAGTTGTGACAACCCTATCCAGTTTGGCCTTTAAAGACTGAGGGTTTTTCCGATTTCTAAACCAAGTGTATTTGTATCCCTCATATCTCAGATAAAAAAAGGTTACAATGGTTAAGATCTATCCCGAAGTCGTCAATTTGATGTGATGGATGTCGATTTGCACTTTGGAATTCATTCGGATGTAACACTTCATTAAAGTCACTGATGCAAGGCCAAGGTAGATTGGATTTGTTGCAAAGTGTGGGGAAATTCTGCTAAAATTGATGGCGTTTATGGGTTTCTGGCTCACCATATACTCCTATACACCGCCAGAGTAGATGAGATCATGGATTCTTAACGGTAAATTAAGAGAGTAACCCAAAACGGAAACTTCTAGGTCTTTGTTCCAAAGCAGAGCTAGACCCCCTGAATTGCCAATGGCATCAACAAAAATACCATGTAAATCTAAGGAATCCCTTAACCCCACTAACTTATCAGAACTACATTTAGTTTCAGACAAAAATATTAAGGAAGGAGAAAACTTGCGACTGAGGTCTTTTAAATTTCTGAATGCACGAGGGTGTGACAACCCTTGGCAGTTCCAGCTTAGGAGACTCATTTTTTTCCGGTGGGACTGGGTCTTCCCAGTCACTGCTGTTGGTCAAAATACGGGTGAGCCGGCATTAAATTTTACCCCTGCCGGGACAATAAAAGGTTCCACCAAGTCCATCTTCTGCTTCTTAGCATCCTTAGTCTCCTCCTCATCAAACTGCCCATCTTCAAAAACTAGTTTCCATTTGAAAATTGTGAGCTGAGCCTGGGTTGGTGAATACTGAGCCACATTTGGTGAAGTGTCATGCTTTGAAGTTAAATTCACAGCCGAACCTTCAATCTCTAGATTTTTGAAAGAATAAATTTTCTAAATCGCTTCATCCACCATGTGCTTAGTACAAATAGTTTATGAACTCCCGTGAAGAAGTGAGTTTTCAACGGCTTCATTTTGGCCTAGTACTTTCAATCCCACAATGTTTTCTAGCTCTCCATTTTGGCCGATTCTTCCCAGATTCGTAGAAATAGGTTTATCGGCCAAATACACTTCTGGGACAGTAAACCCATGCCTTTCCTTATTTCCACTAGCCACAGTCCTGCTATTAGAGATGGCCATCGCCGGCGAATTTAGGCTTTTTGTGACCGGTGAAATTTCTCCCAAACCTTACGTCGCTGGTCCTACTTCCCAATTGGTCACCAAATGTAAATTGATGGACCTTCTAATTGTCGGCGACAACAGCATCTGCTTCAACCATTTTTCAGCTTTCACGATGAATACACTCGACCTCCACCATGCGCCGATTCTCATCTATCTACAGACTAGCTATCTCCATTTCACCCATCCAGCGCCTTCCTGGGTTCACAGTGGCTGGTAAACGTCTAGCTGGTGAGACCCTAGGCCCAGAAATTTCCCATACGCCCATATAAATTACGCCTGGCTTGAGTTCCAACGACGCCCGCACTTATGCATCCATTGGCTCTCTACCATGGCGATGTTGAATCTTCACTGGGTGTCCACCCTTCTGTACTGCTCAATTTCCATATTTTCTAATGGTAGAATTGATTCCGACTCTTTGTCTGATGAGACATCTACTGGGTTGTTATCAAATTCTAGAGGAGGATTGCTCAAGTAAATATCCATGGCATCATTATTCTTCCCTTTCTTTTGATGTTGTTCAACCTATTGTGTGGGAGTCAAGCTAAGTTCTAGATTTTCTGTCAGGGATTGGATTAAGTTTCTGTCACACATAGATAACTTTGATAATCTTCTACGGGGTTTTTCTGAAACACCCAATGCTTCAGCCCAAAAACGTGCAACACTATTATCGGACATGAAGGTAGAGTCCCCTGTTTCTTTATTCTATTCCTGCAAAAAGAATTCTTTGTTCTCTAAAGGCTGGTTATTTGCTAGTGTAGATAGAATTAATTGGCCCTCTTCAGTTACAGAGAAGGACCCTGCACAATCTACGCCTTTAACTTTAAGTGGAATATAGTTGTTGGTAGTGCTATAAGTCAGCCCAGTTAAAGGCTTGATTTTTGGGGATAAGTTGACTGCATTGATTGGAGTCAATAACTGATGACCGACTAAATTCTCGCCATCTGGGCCTGACCTTTTTGTAACGGCATCTCCGACCACCTGTTCTTCGGCTGTCTAGGTTTCTGGAATGTTCATCGGTGATGCCGAGGAGGTGTTTGCCTCCAGCTGCGGTATAACCTATCGCGTCTCTTTTGCTGGTGAAGCACACCCGGATCGGGATTGGGAAAAGATTATTGGTTCTCAAAACGCAGCCATTTGCCGTAGACCATCGGCATTAACTCATCCCTTTGTGATGTATATCTTGAGAGTGGTCCAGGCATCCAGATAGATGGAAAAATCCTAGAAGTCGTTCAAATTGAAAATAGAACAGGTTAACACTATCCTCATGTTCCATGGTTTTCACCCTAGGAAACGGTTTGTAAACTTTCAAAATTACTCTAATTTTCAAGGTCTTACCACGACAAGATCCTGACTTGTTTTTTGCTACCTTGACATAGGCGCCTAGATAGTCTCCAAATAGACTTGCAACATCTGGAGTCATGAACATGGGCGGGATTTCATGAACATGAATCCAGAAGGGATTTTCTACAAATGACAGCCGATGAAGAGGCATATCTCCATCAGTTTCCACCAAATCTACCAGATTATGGTCGAAGGACCATGGTGAATTTGAGATAACCCAGCTTCTGTCCGCAAACCGATCAAACTCAAACAGTGTCATGTTCTTTCTCATTTGGTCACCATCAAAATGCCCCTGGCACCTCCATGATTTCTTCATAGCAGCTATCATTGACTCAACCCTCTTTGGCTTGGGGCTAATGATTTTGGCAAGAAGAAAATATATCACATCGGTCAATAGGCTACTTTGTCTGTGATAGGAGGGAAGGCAACCTTGCTGGTCTTTTTCTCCGAGATATTCAGGTTGTCATACATGGAAATGATATTATCACTCATGGACATTTCAAAAAAATCGATCAATGTGGGCTACAAGGGCAGTGGGATAAGCTCGATTGTGGTGAAGGAAATTGGTGAGTGCTGGAGGATTATGATGGTAGTTATATATAGAGAAAGATGGTGATGTGGAAATGGATATGATTTCTTCAATCATGGATTCGGATAAGAATGTGAATTCTTCAATCATGGTGTTGATTGTGAACTCTCCAATCATGTTTATGATTATGAAATTTACAATCAGGGATATTGATTGGTATGATGTAAATGATATCATAATATCATTTCCATTTGAACTTCAAATTTTAAATTTAAAAGAGATGTTGAAGCTGCAAAGAGCTTGAAAACTTGGAAGATCTTCAAATATTCAAGATGCTAGGGATGAACCTAGAGAGAGAAATACTAGAGAGAAGGCAAAGAACGTAGGAAAATTCATTCTTGAAAATATGGATGCTTACCCAAGGATACTTTGTGAACTGCGTTCGCTTTGAACTAGGCTCCGGCATTCAAGAACATTCATAATAAGGGTCGGGTGTGCTAGTACACATCAGACTTTGGGGACTTCATGGGTGATGATTGGACTGGGTGGACGACGACTAGTCAAACGAGGGTGTGTGGACAAAGATTGTGTCGACGAATTTGGGCCGTAGTTGCAGATCAGAGAAGGGTGACTTCACCCCAGAGTTGAGTGGCAGACTTTGCGTTTCACGCCGGAGTTACAAATGGGAAGGGCGTGTGGAATAAGTAGTCGTGGGTGGGGGAGAACATGAAAAGGGCAATGTGGATGAAGGAGAGGTGGTACGCCGTCGCGATTTTGGGTGGAGGAGAGGTGGTGGTTACTGGAGGAGGAGAAGTAGTGATTATAGGAGGAGGAAGACGAAATATTCTTGGAGGAAGTGGAAGGAATAAATTAAAGAAAGGTTTTATGCTAATTGGGCTTTAATTGGGCTGATTAAGCATGATTTTAGACTATATATTAATTAAGAATTTTAATTCAATAAATGATAGTTGTAATTACACAATTTTGAAAAGGCCTATTATGTCATTTTCAATCAGTTTTATTTTGCTATAAAAGGAAAGAAACAAAATATGAAGTTTATCGTAGAATTGATTAAACAGAAAAATAACAAGTTTATTGTGAGACGAAATGAGTATATAGTTAAAATTTACGGTCACCAAAATGGGACTTCAGATTTGTAATATATATGATGAATAACATTTTTAAAAAACGAGTCGGTCTCCTGATAGGTGGCATGTCTATAAACTTATGGACAGACCAGGGACCAATTTGCAATTAAAGCAAATTAAGCAAACTCCTCTTCCCCAAATTGAAGCACAAATTGTTCTTCGTCCACAGACTCTCATTCTCTGCAAATTTCTCCACTCTTCATTCTTCTTCTTCCTAAACTTTAATTTCTCTCGTTTCCAAACCCTAATCTCCATTCTCTGCAAATTTAACTTCTCCTAGCCGGCCAAATCCATTTTTTCCCGATGAGCTCTTCAAACCACCAGTTAGTGTCCGAAAAATTTGCAATGAGCTCTTCACCCTACAAAAAGATCTACATCAACGAATTTCAATTTTAAACAAATGAAATTCAGTTTCAAGGGGATGAAACTTAGCCTAATAGTGTCAAAGACATGATTTTTTCACATCCGAGTGAGTTTATGTTGTTGAATTGCCTTCGATGGAAATGAAATTGTTGCTTAAACTTTTTAATGTTTGAATTTTGCTGTTATGAACATGTAAAAAACATGTGGCAAATATTCAAAAAACAAAATAAATGATGCAGAAAATTTTTGTACATACTATGCACCTGTTACCTTATAATACATATTGTTTGTATTAAAACATGCATCTGTTATAAAAACTGTGAATATCAATGATGAATTTTTTTTAGAAGATCATGCATAAGTTAAGTTAAAATTTGACAGTTTAAAATTGTCATATTAATTGTACATTGATAAATTTACAACTTGTACTATTTAAACAAAAACACGCACCTGATTTAAAAATATCAATTCCTGTTATGAATAACAAGAGGTAGTGCATAAGTTACCTTATGAATCGTTTTTGTTTGGGTTAAAACATGCATATGTTAGCCTACAACTAGTATTTCTTATGATATGCTACAAAAAAGAGGTTACATAATATTAACTTTTTTTAAAAAAAAATTCACATGAACTGCATTTAATACCTTACAATGTGTACTAATTACATTAAAATTTCTATTTTTTTCAAAGACGGGAGTAAATTTTCCTGATTTCAATTAAAGAGATGTCACTAAAAGTCTTGTAAGCATGAAAACAACACATGTAAAAGCATTACAGACTTTGTATAAAAATCATGCAAATGTTGTCGATTTCATACATGAGAAGGTCTTTCAACACTTGAACAAAGGGCAAGATACGGGATAAATTTTATAAGTGCTCATAACAACTATGGAACTTACAATTACAACAGTGTTCCTATCTAGATTAACTAACAATCTCTAATACAATGAATCAATTATTAATCTTTAAAGGTGGATCATTTTTAAATTCCTTGAGTTCAGTATCAGCTTCATCTAAATCCTCCATCTCATCTTAATCCATCTCCTCTCTCCATATCCTTCCACTTTCCCACATTACCAGCACCTAAATCCTACCCATCTTCCCCGAATTTCATTAAAAACTAAAGAACCCTAGAATTTGGGGGTTTTTGATTTTTTGTCAAATTCTTCTTCCTTTGCTTTCATTGAACGAATTTAGCACTCTCCACACTCTTCCCATCGTTCCTACGGTAACACCTATATGAATTTCTTGTGATGAATTCTTGCATTTTAATGAATAATGGTGTTCTAGGATTTTCTCTGGTGATGAATATAGTGTAGTGTACTATTGATACTAGTGTAGATAATTTGGGGGTTCTTTGAAAATTTTGGTGAATTACTGGCATATTGGGGGGATTATTTGGGTGGTTGAGATTTGTGACACTTTTTACAACACTTTGTGACATTTTGTGGCATAGTGTAGCTTTGTTGATTTTTGGGGTGTGTTCTTGCTGTAAGATATCTTATGGATCATAAACGAGGTATGACCATTACTGCTACTAGTTCATCCCGCCCTCCTGCGATTGACCACATGGGATTGACCGGCATTACAGGTCAATATGCCAGACTGCGGGCAAACTTGAAAGCCCCGAAGTGTACCATTCTGTCAACCAAGTTTTCCCATTATACCACTTTGGATGAGAAACTGGGGTTGTGGTAACTTGTTCCGGCATTGTCTAGGAAGGCCGGGTTGGACGATTTTCTATATAAGACCGCGTTGGACTATCTTAGGCTCACGCTTGAGTTCCTAGCCAAACTTAAGAGGGAGGAACAAGAAAATGGGAAATACATCTCATTTTGGCTAAATGATGCGGCACATGAGCTGAGTTATGAGGAATTATCCCAGACTTTTGGATGGGAGCTTGGGACAGGGGTTAATGATTTTGCCAATGCCCCTGACTTTTATGAGATGACCTTTTTTTCGACAATCACCGGGAGGGCGAGAAGCAGTACTAACAAGGGCCCATCTAGCTTTGAACATTGCCCATAGATTATTGTCCATGGCAGTGTTAGGTTAAGGCGAAATCACTCAGTGCCCCAGCTTCATAGTGAAGTGTCTTTGGGTAATTACATGTGAAGGACAAGGCCATCCAGACTGGGTAAAATTATGGGTCAGGCGATGCATTGACCTATCACATATGGACAAAGGGAAGATAAGTGTGGGAGGATATGTAACCCTCACTGCCTTCGAGGTTGGGTTACAACCACCGAGCACGGGAAAGTCCGTTTCAGGAAAGCATGACTGCTACCTCCCTCTTGACAAGCTAGTTGAGTTCAAGATGCTACATGACACTAAGGATGCTTATATTTGGATGTACGTGGGGGAAAAACTTGTTATGTTCATGAGACTGCCCCATCCCGACAGGTTGGCCATCACTGAGGACACACCAATTAGCAGTTTTTTCATACAACCAGATCCCGAGTGTAGTGAGAACTTTTGGGATGCACTACTGGCAGGGGACGGTGGTCTACGACAGCCGCTACCGGATTATAGTCACCCCCAACGAGAACCAGTATGTTACACCCGATTTGAACTCGCATGTTTTTTACCTCCAGCAGCAAAACACCACGATATTTAACAGTCTTGTTCATCTCGATGGTAGGTTTGCCAGTTTCTGTAGGATGTCAATCAAAAGTTCCAGTAGATCGATCAGCACCATCAGCAGTGAATCACAAAGTGGGAGATAGGCAACCTTAGACTCGGTGGATTGGAGGAGGGGGTCGACACCATCGTCTCCTTGATGCGTTCCTCTTACATGATCGACCTTCCATTGGCCTAAAGGTTTGCCACACTCACAGGAAAAAGGAGAGGGCCAAGAGGCACGCTCGCTGTCAGGGAGGACCAGGACCCTCGTGGTTCTCGTTGTGATTATTTTCTTCTTCATTTATTCCATATTTATGCTTTGATAATTTATATGCATTGGGGAAAATTCTATATTTTAAGTGTAGGGTGGGGGAATTAGTTAAGCTCATTACTAGCATATGCTAATTATAATATTGTTCGTTTTTCCATTGTAATTAATGACTCCTTACGAGATATTTTAATGAAAATGGAAAAAATGAAAAAATAATCTCGCGGAGTTGAAAACCCATTCGCATGACATTTAGGCAAAAATGAGAGGCCTGGATAGATCGATAACCTGAAAGGGCGATCTATGCAAAAATAAGAGGCCTAAATTGTGTAGAAAAAGGTGGGGCGTGAGGTAAAAAGAATGAGAAGTTAGGATGAAAGCCCAAAAGGGCTCATAGGCAAAATGAGAGAAATTGATGGAAACGAAAATAAATGAAGGCTCATTTTTCCATTTTGGAAACGTTTTGGTAGATTTAACTTTTTTTACCTTATTTTTGGATGATGAACACCCCACTTAGATGCAATATTATTAAGGAAATTTTGTTGGGTAGAATATTTTAAGTACAAATATGGGGATGGGTAGTCTCTCATGTTCAAGGTTAAAAGAATTCCCAAGGGAAATGTTTTGAATATGTTATGGGGTAGAAAATCTAGGAACCACCTTGGTCCTTGATCATTTTTACTCGAGTATGAGTAAAGGTCTAAGTGCTCAATTTATATCCCATTTTAACACATTCAAATTTTGTAATATATTAGAGACTTAATTGAAAAGAAATTAACATTTTATCAATTAAAGAACTAGGATGAATTGATGTGTTTTATAACCTATTTTTTTTTTAATTTATGAAGTGTTTGGATTTGGAAAAGTTCAAGTTTTGAAGAAACATTGAAGTTTTTAGAAGATTTTGAAGAAGAAAGCCAAAAGTTGGTAGAAGCAGGGCAGATTCATCACCGTGGAACACATTATATACTGCGGTCCAAAACAATGGATTTCAGCTGCCATTATTACTCATTTTTTACCCTCAAAAACTCTATCTTTTCATTTATTACTAAATTTCTCTCTCCAATAACCCTAGTGAGCATTTATTTCTTCATATTTTACTCTATGTTTACCATGGATTCTTGCTATTTTGTTATGGGTTTAGCTAATTGGGTGTGACAACTAATTATGATTATTGGTTGATGAAATTTCTTAGATTTAATATGAGTTTGAATGAGTTTGACTAATTATCAATGTGGCTCACTAATAATGAATAGCATGAAGGCCGATTCTCGTAGTCGTTATTCGTAGATATATTTGTGATATCCCAATGTTTCTCGCTTGTAGAATATTGTGTTAGTTGTATTAGGTCTCCATGTTTATTTCTATTCTCGGGAAAGTATATGACGCCGATCGTCAAGAGTGACCCGAGGGTAAAGGTTATTGTGTGGTGCCGATCACCCATTCTAACTATAACCGAAGAGATGCGAGAAATGTCTTCACTCGAAAGGTGTTGACAAGTTCTCCACAACATGTGGTTAATGCATAGAAATGATATAATTAATCGATGATCAAAGAGTGATTGGAAATGTTAACCAATTGCGCCAAAGACTCGTTCTCATATTAGTTACATAGTTCCGTGCTAGTTGTGATCGTAGTTACATTGTTTGCTCTATTTTTTTTGTTAATTTAGTTGGTTAAAGTAGTCGTGGTGTTTACTAAAAGAAAAATCCCCCAACTTGGTTACCACACATGTAGAGTGACTTTTTCGTGTGCTTTTTAATTACATTCAACAATCGATAAAATCACATTTTCCTCATGGACAACCCCATCATACCACTAGCTACTATTTAGTAGTTAGCCTTAATTTGGGCCAATAAATACTATTTTTTATAGGCACGACGACGATCTCCCATACATTGAATACAACAATTCATGGTTTTCCTTATCGCTTAGGCCTTGAACATTAACCTCGTCAGGACTTATAAGAAATTGAATTCCCATGTTATCCTTCATAACTTTAGTCTCAACAAAATCTTTGACAAAAGGGTCAGTATGGTCTATGGCATAGACATTCTTAGCATCTAAAGGTTTCTTCATGGGTTTATCAATGTTGAGAGTGTACTTATCACCAAAATTATCAAGAGAAATAATTCCACTACTAACATTAAAAATGGTGTTTGCTGTTTTCAAAACGGGCGACCTAACTATACCCCTTGTGGACCCTTATCAATGGTATGATTCATCTTTACCACATAAAATTCTGGAGGATAAATAAAATTATTAACTCTCACAAACACATTTTCCAACAACCCTTCAGGAACCACGCTAGATTTATCTGCCAATTGAATTACTATTCTAGAGTCTACCATATTAGCTCAATTTAAATTTAATACAAATATAATGGTATAAAATTAATCAAATCTCCTAAATCACACATGGCAGCATCAATCTTTGTATCTCCTATATAACAAGGTAAAGAAAATGTGCCTGGGTCCTTTGCACTTTTAAGGCAGTTTCTTTTGCATCACAGCTAACACAGATTCACCCATAATCATCATGCTCAAATATTTTGTCTTTCCTGCAATAAAATATTTCAAGAGCTTTTTTACTGGTGGTAATCTTATGGCCTACAAGAATGGAAGATTAATATCCCTTTTTCAAAAAAATTAAGACAAAATCCATAGCATTTTTTTATTTTCTAATCTATGAGGGAAGGGTGGAAGAATTTTAATTGAGGGATGATGTAGAGTTGGCCTTTTACATACCTCTGTTGGCACCTTAGATTTACCTTCATTTATGGACTCTGGAGGTTCAGGAGTTGGGATATTTATGGTGGTTTCGTTGCCTTTTTCCTACGATTCTCGAATATGATTTTCTATCGTAGGGTTTTGTTTGGCCTAACTGTTAGTGAGCTTGTTCGCCTCTTTGACCGTGGATTTCAAAGTCAATGCACCAACTTCCTTCCCACTTCTTAAGGTAACCCAATTTACCGTCTCATATGGATTTAACTGAATTTGAGAAGGTAACCCTGGTTATTTTATTCCTACTTTGTTCATTGAGTTTGATAAATGGGTGATTTATCGTGTATGCTCCTTTAAAGTTGATTCGACCTTCTCAAAATTTTGGTGTTTCTTCTACACCATGTTCATTTGTATGTACAGCTTATCATTCAAATATTTCCCTTGACCACCTTGTTGGGGTTGAGGAAAAAATGGGGCTTCTCTTTGCATTGATGGAACATAATTTTGCTGAGGATGATGAGGTTGGGTACCTTGGTCTCTCCAACAAATTTTTTGGTGATCCCTCCATCTTGGATTGAAGGTGTGGGGGTATAGATCTCCCTTTTGCTACCTCTCAATGTAGTTCCTGATCGCATTTGCTTAAACATGTATCTCTCCCATGATCAAAATACATTGCGATGTCGTATGGTTAACTGCTCCACACGTGTTTCAAGACCCTTTTTGTACACCCACAACCTTGTCAACGACTTTAGATAGAATCCTCTCCATTCTTTCCATCCTGTCTTTGAATTCATCATGTTCGGGAATTGATGTTTGTGCCACTTTCTTCAAGATTAGGGCATCCTGGTGATCATACTCCTTCTTGGACTCCACCAACATTTTTAAAAAAATTCATTCATTCACACGAAGGTGAGAAAATCCACGACTACTAGAAGAATTCATCAAGTCTTTGTTGGTGGCTGTCATCCCTGGATAAAAACATTATAGCAGTTGTCTTTTGTCATTCGGTGATTGGGGACGCTATCCACCAACTTTAATAAATGTAACCAATAAGCTCTAAATGGTTCATCATATTTTTGCTTGATACTTGTGATCTCCTTCTTCAAAGTATCCATTTTTTGTGGCCGGAAAATATTATTCCAAGAATAATTTATTCAATTCGGACCTCGTCAAGATGAAGTTGGGTGGCAGGCTTCAAAACCATTGATTTCTTGCTCCTATCAAACTGAAGGTAAACACCACCATCTTCAATTGATCTTCAGTCACGGTAGATGACCTATTTTGAACCTTACAAATCTTCACAAATTAGCTCAAAGAGTTGTAAGGATCCTTAGTGCTTTTCCTGTGAAACTTTGGAAGCACATTCAGAAATTCCAGCTTGATTTCGATGGGATTCTCGGTCCCCGGTAGATGAATGGAAGTGGGTATATGATCGTCACTATGTCCAGTGAGTTCCCACATGTATGGACTGTTTGAGTTTTGCCTAGGATTCACATTTCCTTTAGTTCTATCCATTTCTATGTTAGTCTCTTATTCAGAAGTGGTTGTAGAAATCGATAAGGGTTCATTTTTGGCAAACATGACGGTCACTACAGAAGCTGATTTGCGCTCTTTGGTTCTTTTTTTGTTCTGCTTGGCTGTCTTCGCTATTTCTGGGTCAAATATTTAAATTGGCCTTGATGATCTGATCATAAACCAAGCACTAACACACATATTAGTAGGAAAAATTGTAGAAATTGACTTACTGTTCCTCGGCAACGACACCAATTTGGTGAACATCGTTTCACTTATGAAAATAATTTGCAAACTCTAATGATGAAATTAGCACAATAGTAAGCAGAGTCGATCTCATGAGGAATAGAACAATAATTATAAATAATACCTACTAATATAGAGAATTTTTGTGTAGCCACCACGCCTTAATTTTAAAGATTTTTCTAACAACTTAATGATGCAAACTAAAAAATATCAAATATAATGTAAAAGGCAAACTGACTGATAATTTTTTTAGAAAATACATGAAGAAGGTAATCGGCTTGGAATAACTCATATTAGTTAACATCGATCATCGACACAAAGATAAATCAATTCATATACATCTATTTGTTATAGGACGACAAGTATTTGCTGAACCCTACCAATTCTTTCTTATCTTGCTGGAAATTGACCAATTATAATTAACCAACTGCTTCTCTTACCAAGATGGCCCCAAAAAGTAGTTACACACCTTTATAGCATTAAGAATGAAAATAACTTGATATAGTAATTACTCAAGTATGCGCAAGTAGTAACGCACACTTGTTCCACGTCTTGCTATTACAGTCTTACCTAATTATATGTTTTTCACAGGAATTCGCTACTTACTATTCCTTTCCAACGATTAAGTATTGGTAGATACAGATAGCATTATAGTCTTACCTAATAGATACACACCTCGATAGCATTAAGAATGAAAAGAACTTGATATAGTAATTACTCAAGTATGCGCAAGTAGTAACGAACGCTTAATTGTTCCACGTCTTACTATTACAGTCTTACCTAATTATATGTTTCACAGGAATTCGCTACTTACTATCCATTTCCAACGATTACGTATTGGTAGATACAGATAGCATTATCCCAATAATATTCAAGTTGATCAAACTTAAACATATGGAAGATAAAATTAAATCAATAACAATCAAGAACACATAAGAATCAATTATAAAATAATTAGGCATCATGATTCATAAACTAGTGCTCATTATTCCTTACCGATATATGAATTAGCTGCATATAACAATTGAACTAAAAAATACATAAAATATAATAATTAACTAAAATAATTACGTAATAAAATAACAAAAAATCTTGTTTTAGCCGGCCTAAACTTTAGGTCAGGGTTTATTATGCAATTATTATAAGTTTCATTTGGAATGGGTTATTTTTAAAAAAATATGCTAATAAATCTAGGTACCTGTTATGCAATTATCAAATTGCTATATACGTCCCAAAATTTTCATTTTAATTTTTTATTTCTTCCCTCCTCCTCCGATCAACATAATCGGAACGACTTTGGCGCCGCTGATTTTCTTCCTCTTCCGCTGGTGATGCGACGTAGCTTGAGCAATCGTTGGTGGTTTTTTTCTTCCGTTACCTACACCGCCGCTCTACAATAGTTCAGTTCTTTCGATCTGAGCTCTCTCGTTGATGGCGCAACCACTCTGCAACTGCTCGCCGATGCATCTCTAAAATTCACGGTAATTCCCCACAGCTTCAACGTTTCCGAGTGCTAGGCTTCCCGTGGTGCCTCTACAACTCGTCTCTACGCCGGCTTCACGACACTGGTTCCACAACGACGCTTCACGGCGATGCTCCACGGCGACGGCTCCATGGCAAAACCTCTGTGCTTGGTGACCTGTGAGATGCACGCACCACATTGGAGAAGAAAGTACGGACGTGAGATAATTGCCTCTGCCGAACGCAGCTGTTCTTGTCGTTGGTAAACTCGACTCCTATGAGTTTCCATACTACATCCTAATATGAATTTGTTGATGTTTTTGAATCTAAACCTCTTATTCAATGCTCCTCTACTGTCGTTCTTTGATTCTGTGATGATGTTATTATGATATGTGATGGTTATGTGTTGATGTTATGTGATGATGTTATGTTTTTTTTAAAAGATGCCGAGGTTTATTATCATTTAATTGAGAGAATGTTTAGTAATTAGTCTTTGGTGTAGTGGTTAGTACTCTGGGCATTAACATCATAGACCTGTGTTCAATCCCCGCTAGCACCTTTTTTAAAGAATTTATACCGTTGAAGCACTGTACCTTTTTGGTCGATGCTTATAGTTTTTTCCCTCTCATATTGATGTTTTTCATTATTCGGGTGAGGTTTATTTGATATGAGTTGATGTTTTTTTAGTTTTATGGGTTATATGGATTCATATTTATAGTTTTTAAAAATATTTCCCATGTTGACGTTTTCCATTTTCGGGCTGAGGTTTAGGTGATAGGAGTTGATTTTTGTAGCCTTTTGTGATATAGGTTGATGTTTGTAGTGTCTTTTTTCTCATGTTGATGTTTTTCATTTTCCGGATCGGTTTTATGTGTTAGGAGTAGATGTTTCTAGCTTTTGGGTGATATAAGTTGATATTTCTAATGTTTTTTTAAAAAATATTTGTTGATGTTTTATGATTTTCAGAGTGAAGAATTTATACTGTTGAGGTACTGTAGCTTATGGTTGATGTTTCTAGTTTTTTTCCTCTCATGTTGATGTTTTTTTTATTTTTTTGGTGAGTTTAAGTTGATATGAGTCGATCTTTTGTAATTTATTTTGGGTCATATGGTTGATATTTTTAGCTTTTTCCCTCTCTCATGTTGATGATTTTCATTTTCTAAGTGAGTTTTAGGTGATAGAAGCTGATGTTTTGTAATTGTTTTCTTATGTTGACGTTTTTCATTTTTAGGGTGAAGTTTAGGTCATAGAAATTGATTCTTTTAGCTTTTGGGTATGATGTGCTCAATTTATATCCCATTTTTAACACATTCGAAATCTAATTTTGTAATAGCTTAGGGACTTAATTGAAAAGAAATTAAGATTTTATCAATTAAGGGGTTAGGATGAAGTCTTATGTTATATATCCTAATTCTTTAATTTATGAATTATTTTAGATCATATTGAAGTGTTCGGATTTGAAGAGTTTGAGTTTTGAAGAAGAATCGAAGAAGCTAGAAGATTTCGAAGACAGAAGGCCAAAATATGAAATTTTGGTAGAAGCGGGCAGCAAGTTCACTACGGGCCGCAGCCATACCTTACGACCCCAGCGGTAGTCAAAAGGAATTTAGGCGGTCAACAAACTCACTGCGGTCTGCAGACATGTCATGCGACCCGCAGAGGCGGATCTGGGCTGAGGCCTTTAACTTTCTTTTTTAGCCTTTTTTTCCTATCTGTTCTCCTCATCAAATTTCTCTCCCAAAAACCCCACAACACATTTATTTCTTCATATTTTCTCTTATTTTTACCATGGATTCTTGCTATTATGTTATGGGTTTAGCTAATCTAGGCTAAATATACTCTTGTGAGCAATTGGTAACCATTTCTAGTATGAATTTGTGATATTTGATTATCCTATTTTATGTTTGATTATCAAGTATATATTTTTTATTTCTTGTGTAGTTAATGCATGATTTAGACAAGGATAATCAATGATTGTGGGTTAATTATTTGCTAGGTTTTTGGTCAAACCCGGAAGACTTTGACTTTTTGTCGATGTGATTATCGT
>JAULKM010104410.1:0-24869 GCA_032355605.1 Rubia tinctorum | reverse complement strand
CTAGCAATCTTACAACAAAAAGATAACAAAAGAGATGTTAAATGCTTCGGAAAACACATGCATTTGTCGTCACATCAATTTTCATCCAGATAAGGTACCTGTCCAGGGACCTTCTTTCCTAGCTCCACCTCCACTAGTACCCTTGCATAGCTGAGTCTTTCCATGTCTCTGGTTGCCTTATCCAGCTTGAGGGAGGTTCCAATGGGGCTCAGTATTGTGCTCATGATTTTTGGCCTCCAGTATAGCACATCCAACATTGGCAATTTTAGCCAGACCGAGACTTTTTTTGGCATCTCCAGGTCAATGTTTTTGGTCCATTTTTGGATGATGACCGGTCAAATAGGATCACCCCATTCTCCAGAACCTGGTCAACCTCAGTTTTCAGACCAAATTTCACCAGAAAAATCCCCGATCTAACCATCCAGATTTTCAAAATGCTGTGTTGCTTCCATATTCTTCTGAAATAACCATTGATTACACTATAAGGGGAGAACGCACCCAGGATTTTAGATACCACCATTGTTTCCCAGATCTTCAAATTTTCTTCAACATCTTCCTTTTGGATTTTCCCCATGACTGTACCTTCGACCTCAATTGGTGTATAAAATTTGACCTCGTCCTGCTCCTTTTCTGCAAAAAGGGAAGTCCAAGGCGGCAACACCTCCTCCTCATTTCTATCCCCCCACATAATCTTCGCACTTGTGTTCGCCGTCCAAGTCGGCGGCAAGTTACTTTTTCCCGAACCAATTTCCTTTACTGGTGTCACCAAAAGGGTTCCATCGAGTACTTTGTTAGCAACCAACATCTGTTGTTCCTCATCTCCAATTTCCTGAGTCTCCAGATCCTCCAAGACCGTTTCCATCCCCTTCACATGTGACTGCTGTTTAACCACTAAGAAATCCCGAGATTGTAGTTTACCTGGAGTTTTTTGTGAACAATGTATGACTCTCTTTGTTTGCATCTTCTTCTTTCCGCTGGACTTACCCATTTCTTGTTGGCTGATTCAATGAATCACCAAATCTGAAGAAATGAAGAAGAACAAAGGGGAGCACATACTGAAGGTGTAATCGCACCTAGCAGGAGCACATTCAGCAGGATGATAAATGAAAGTACCTTAAGGCTGTCTAATTATTGACTTATAGGTGAAAGTAAGGTTGGTCGAAAGTACCTTAAGGCCAAAAAGACACCATCCTAAAACTTTAACAATCAAAGGACATGGTTTGACTTGAGAAATTCTAGATTTGGCCGAGGAAGAGTCAAATTGGTAGGTGGCTGTGGTCCTAACTTGATTTAATACAAACTGACATTTAGTTACGAACAATAGAAAATGGCTACCAAAAATCAACCACAATCCATGTGATATCTAAGTAAGTCTACTTCAAAATAATCCAGAGCTAAGAGGCTGATTGCTATTTGCGAAAGATTGAAGACCGATCTTTGTTTTTATCTTATTTTTATCATGTGCCTGATGGAAAAACACTCGTACTTGAAAAATAAGAAGCAAGTGAATCACACCGTGGATGAATATGGGTAAGATCTTGAACTAAAATGAGAAGAGTAGGTATGGAAGATGATGATGCATTTGTAAAGAACATATTTACCGAAGGACTGGGGGAGAATCTCTAAATACCAATTAAGCTTCAACATAATGTTCCAACGAGTGACTTATAGGTGAAATTAAAGTTTGTTGAAAGTCCCTTAAGGTCAAAAAAGACCTCATCCTACTGCTTCAACAATCAAAGAACAGGGTTTGACTTGTGAACTTCTTGATTGGGCTGAGAAAGAGTCAAGTTGATAGGCGACTGTGGTCTTACCTAGACATAAACAAATTAAACATTTAGTCATGAATGATAGAAAATGGATATCTCAAATCAACCACAATCCTTCTGAAATCTAAGTGAGACTACTTCAAATAATTATGAGATAAGAGGCTGATCGCTATTTGCGAAATATTGAAAACTGGGATTCGTTTGTATAATGTTTTCACCATGTACTTGATGGAAAAACCCTAGTACTTAAAAAATAAGAAACAAGGAAATCGCACCATGGATGAATATTGGTAATAACTTGAACTAACTATGAGAAGCGTAGGTATGGAATGACTATGGGAGAATATCTAAATACCGATTAAGCTTCGACATAATGTATAAATGTGTGATTTATTAGTGAAACAAAGGACAGTTGAAAAGTACCTTGATGCCAAAAAAGAACCCATCCTACAGCTTTAACAATCAAAGTGTAAGGTTTGACTCGTGAAATTCTAACTTAGGCTGAGGGGGAGTAAAATTTATGACCAGCTCTGGTCTTACCCAGACGTATTCAATCTAACTTTTAATCCTAAAAAACAAAGAATGGCTACCTCAATTGAACCACAATCCATCCGAAATCAAAGTAATTCTACTTCAAAGAATCAATAGGATATTATGGAAGAGGCTGATTGCTACATGGGAAAGATTGAAGACCAGGCCTCGTTTATGTCTTGTTATTACCACGTACTTGATGAAAAAACACCCGTACTTCAAAAAAGAAGCAAGGAAATTGAACCGTGGATAAATATTGGTAATATCTTGAACAAACTATGATAAAAGTCGGTATGGAAAAGGATGATGCAATTGTAAAGAACCTCCGTATCGAAGGACTCAGGTAGTATCTCTAAATAACAATTAAGCTTCAACATAATGTACCAATGAGTGACTTATAGGTGAAAGTAAGGTTGTTTGAAATTACCTTAAGGCCAAAAAGACCCCATCCTACAGCTTCAACAATCAAAGGACAGAGTTTGACTTGTGAAATTCTAGATTCGGCCGAAGAAGAGTCAAATTGATGGCCGGCTATGTTCCTACCTATACCTAATCAATTATGAATCTTAGTCCTAAACAATAAAAAATGGTTACCTCAATACAACAACAATCTATCTAAAGTCCAAGTAAGTCTACTTCAAAGAATTAAGAGGATATTATGGAAGCGGCTAAGTGCTACTGGGGAATGATTGAAGACTGGTCTTCGTTTCTATCATGGTTTTACAAAGTACTTGATTAAAAACACCTGTACTTAAAAAATAAGAAGCAAGGAAATTGCACCGGGGATGAATATTTGTAATATCTTAAACTAACTATGAGAAGAGTAGGTAAGGAAAGAATGATGATGAAGAACCTGTTTCTCGAAGGACTTAGGGAGAATCTCTAAATATAGATTAAGTTTCAATGTAATGTATGAATGAGTGATTTTTTGGTGAAACCACGGTTGGTTGAAAGAACCTTAAGGCAGAAAAAGACCCCAGCCTACAGCTTAAACAATCAAAGCATAGGGGTTGACTCGTTAAATTCTAACTTCGGCCGAGGAATAGTCAAATTAATGAGCGGTTGTGGTCCTACCCAGATGTATTCAAATCCAACTTGTTTTCCTAATCAACCGATAATGGAAACCTCTAATCAAGCACAATCCATCCAAAATCTAAGTAAGTCTACTTCAAAGAATGAAGAGGATATTATGGAAGAGGCTGATTTCTACTTGGGAAAGATTGTAGACCGAGCTTCATTCGTTTATTGCCTTTTTCCGCGTACTTGATGGAAAAATACTCATACTTAAAAAATAATAAGCAAGGAAATCGCACCATGCATGAATATTGGTAATATCTTGAACTAACTATGAGAAGAGTAGGTTTGGGAGAGTATGGTGCATTTGTAAAAAACCTTTTTATAGAAGAACTCAACACGAATATCTAAATAATGATTAAGCTTCAACATAATGTATCAATGAGTGACTTATAGGTGAAAGTAAGGTTGGTTGAAAGTACCTTAAAGTTGAAAAAGACCCCATCCTAAAGCTTTAACAATCAAAGGACATGGTTTGACTTGAGAAATTCTAGATTCGGCTGAGAAAGACCCAAATTTATGGGTGACTGTGATCCTACCTAGACGTAATCAAATCCGACATTTAGTCCTGAATATAGGAAATGTCTACTTCAAATCAACCACAATCCATCTGAAATCTAAGTAAGTCTACTTCAAATAATCAAGAGCTAAGAGGCTAATTGCTATTTGCGAAAGATTGAAGACCGGTCTTTGTTTGTATTATGTTTTTACCATGTACTTGATGGGAAAAAACCTGTACTTGAAAAAATAAGATGCAAGGAAATTGCACCGTTGATGAATATTGGTAATATCTTGAACTAAATATGAGAAGAGTAGGTATGAAAGATGATGATGCATTTGTAAATAATATGTTTATCGAAGGACTAAGGGAGAATCTCTAAATACCAATTAAACTTCAACATAATGTACCAATGAATGACTTATAGGTGAAAGTAAGGGTTGTTGATAGTAGCCTAAGCTGAAAAATACAATATCATATAGCTTCAACATTAAAAGGACAAGGTTTGACTTGTGAAATTCTTGATTCCGAGGAAGAGTCAAGTTGATGGGCGGTTATGGTCCTACCCAGACGTAATCAAATCCAACATTTAGTCCTAAAGAATAGAAAATGGCAACCTCAAATCAACCACAATCCATCTAAAATATAAGTAAGTCTATTTCAAAGAATCAAGAGATAAGAGGTTGATTGCTACTTGCGAAAGATTAAAGATTGAGCTTCATTTGTAGCATGTTTTCACCATGTAGCTGATGGAAAAACACTCGTCCTTAAAAAATAATAAGTAAGGAAATCGCACCGTAGACGAATATTGGTAATATATTGAAGTAACTATGAGAATAGTAGGTATGGAAGATTATGATGCAGTTGTAAAGAACATGTTTATCGAAGGAATAAGGGAGAATATCTAAATACTGATTAAGCTTCGACATAATGTATGAATGTGTGATTTATTGATGAAATCAAGGTCGGTTGAAAAGTACTTTGATGCTGAAAAACAACCAATCCTACAGCTTTAACAATCAAAGTATAGGGTTTGACTCTTGAAATTTTAACTTCGGCCGAGGAAGAGTAAAATTGATAAGCGGCTCTGGTCTTACCCAGACATATTCAAATCCGAATTTTCATCCTAATGAACAATGTATGGATACCTCATTGAACCACATCCCATCTGAAATCCAAGTAATACTACTTCAAAGTATCAATAGGATATTATGGAAGAGGATGATTGCTACATGGGAAAGATTGAAGACTGAGCTTTGTTTGTGCCTTGTTTTTACAACGTACTTGATGAAAAATTACTTGTACTTAAAAAAGAAGCAAGGAAATTGCACCGAGGATAAATATTGGTAATATCTTGAACAAACTATGAGAATAGTAGGTATGATGAGGATGACGCAATTGTAAGGAACCTGTTTATTGAAGGACTCAGGTAGAATCTCTAAATACTGAATAAGCTATATAGGTGAAAGTAAGGTTTGGGATAGTATGGTGCATTTGTAAAAAACCTGTATATCGAAGAAATCAGGGAAATCTCTAAATACTGATTAACCATCAACATAATGTTCCAATGAGTGATTTATAGGTGAAAGTAAGGTTGGTTCAAAGTACTTTAAGGCCGAAATAGACCCCATCCTACAGCTTCAACAATCAAAGGACAGGGTTTGACTTGTGAAATTCTAGATTCGGTCGACGAAGAGTCAAATTGATGGGCGGCTGTGGTCCTACCTATACGTAATCAATTCCAAATCTTAGTCCTAAACAATAAAAAATGTCTACCGCAAATCAACAACAATTCATCCGAAATCCAAGTAAGTCTACTTCAAAAAATCTATAGGATATTATGGAAGAGGTTGAATGCTAATTGGGAAAGATTGAACACCAGTCTTTGTTTGTATCATGTTTTTACCATGTACTTGATGGAAAAATACCCGTACTTGAAAAATAAGAAGTAAGGAAATAGCACTGTGGATAAATGTTGGTTATACTAAACTAAAGTGAGAAGAGTAGGAATGAAAGATGATGATGCATTTGTAAAGAGCATACTAGTCGGAGGACTGAGGGAGAATCTCTAAATACCGATTAAGATTTAACATAATGTACTACCTAGATGTATTCAAATCTTACTTGTACTCCTAATCAATTGAGAATGGAAACCTGAAATCAAGCACAATCAATTCGAAATCCAAGTAAGTCTACTTCAAAGAATCAAGAGGATATTATGGAAGAGGCTGATTACTACTTGGGAAAGATTGAAGACCGGGCTTCATTTTTATAGTGTTTTTATGACATACTTGATGGAAAAACACATGTACTTAAAAAATAATAAGCAAGGAAATCGCACCGTGGATGAATATTTGTAATATCTTGAACTAACCATGAGAAGAGTAGGTTTAGGAGAGTATGGTGCATTTGTAAAAAACCTATTTATCTAAAAACTCCGTGAGAATCTCTAAATACTGATTAAGCTGCAACATAATGTACCAATGAGTGACTAATAGGTGAAAGTAAGGTTGGTTGAAAGTACCTTATGGACAAAAAAGACCCTATCCTATAGCTTTAACAATCAAAGGACATGGCTTGACTTGAGAAATTCTAGATTCGATCGAGGAAGAGCCAAATTGATGGGCAGTTGTGGTCCTATCTAGACGTAATCAAATCCGACATTTAGTCCAGAATATAGGAAATGGTTAACTAAAATCAACCACAATCCATCTGAAATCTAAGTAAGTCTACTTCAAATAATCAATAGCTAAGAGGGTGATTGCTATTTGCGATATATTGAAGACTTGTCTTATTTTGAATCATGTTTTTACCATGTACATGATGGAAAAACACTCGTACTTAAAAAATAAGATGCAAGGAAATCGCACCGTGGAAGAATATTGGTAATATCTTGAATTAAATATGAGAAGAATCGGTATGAAAGATGATGATGCATTTGTAAAGAACATGTTTATCGAAGGACGGAGGGAGAATCTCTTAATACCAATTAAAATTCAACATAATTTACCAATGAATTACATATAGGTGAAAGTAAGGTTGGTTGAGTGTACCTTAAGCCAAAAAAGGCCCCATCTTATAGCTTCAATAATCAAAGGACAAGGTTTGACTTGTGGAATTCTTGATTCGGCCAAGGAAGAGTCAAATTGATGGGCGGCTGTGGTCCTACCTATACGTAATCTATTCCAACTCTTAGTCCTAAACAATAAAAAATTACTACCTCAAATCAACAACAATCCATCCGAAATCCAAGTCTACTTCAAAGAATCAATAGGATATTATGGAAGAGGCTGACTGCTACTTGGGAAAGATTGAAAACACTCGTACTAAAAAAAAGAAGCAAGGAAATTGCACCGGGGATGAATATTGGTAATATATTGAACCAACTATGAGAAGAGTAGGTATGGGAAAGGATGATGCATTTGTGAAGAACCTGTTTCTTGAAGGACTAAGGGAGAATCTCTAAATACCGATTAAGTTTCAACATAATGTATGAATGAGTGACTTATTGGTGAAAGAACGGTTGTTTGAAAGAACCTTGAGGCAAAAAAAGACCCCATCCTACAGCTTTGAAAATCAAAATATAGGGTTTGACTCATGAAATTCTAACTTCGGCCAAGGAAGAGTCAAATTAATCAGTGGTTGTAGACCTACCCACACGTATTCAAATCTGACTTGTACTCCTAATCAGTGTATAATGGAAACCTCAAATCAACCACAATCCAACCGAAATCTAAGTAAGTTTACTTCAAAGAATCAAGAGGATATTATGGTAGTGGTTGTTTGTTACTTGGGAAAGATTGAAGACCGGGAATCGTTTGTATATTGTTTTTACCTCTTACTTGATGGAAAAACACTTATACTTAAAAAATAATAAGCAAGGAAATAGCACCATGGATGAATATTGGTAATATCTTGAACTAATTATGAGAAGGGTAGGTTTGGGAGAGTATGGTGCATTTGTAAAAAATCTGTTTATCGCAGAACTCAGGGAGAATATCTAAATATTGATCAAGCTTCAACATAATGTACCAATGAGTTACTTATAGGTGAAATTAAGTTAGTTGAAAAAACCTTAAGGTAAAAAAAGACACCATCCTACAACTTTAACAATCAAAGGACATGGTTTGACTTGAGAAATTCTAGATTCCGCCAAGGAAGAGTCAAGTTGATGGGCGGCTGTGGTCCAACCTAGCCATAATAAATTCGACATTGTGTCCTGAACAATAGAAAATGGCTACCTAAAATAATCCACAATCCATATGAAATCTAAGTAAGTCTACTTCAAATAATCAAGAGCTAAGAGGCTGATTGCTATTTGCTAAAGATTGAAGACCGGGCTTCATTTATATCATGTTTTTACCATGTACTTGATGTGAAAAAACTCGTACTTAAAAAATAAGAATCAAGGAAATTGCATCATGGATGAATGTTGGTAATATCTTGAATTAATTATGAGAAGAGTAGGTATGGAAGATGATGATGCATTTTTAAAGAACATATTTATCGAAGGACTAAGGGAGAATCTCTACATACCAATCAAGCTTTGACATAATGTATGGATGAGTGAATTATTGGTGAAAGCAAGGCCGGTTGAAAATTACCTTGATTCCAAAAAAGTCCCCATCCTAAAGCTTTAACAATCGAAGTATAGGGTTTGACTCATGAAATTCTATCTTCGGCCAAGGAAGAGTAAAATAGATAAGCGGCTCTAGTCTTACCCTGACATATTCAAATCCAACTTTTCGTTCTAATGAACAAAGAATGGCTGCCTAAATTGAAACACAATCCTTTCAAAATCCAAGTAAGTCTACTTCAAACAATCAATAGGATAGTATGGAAGAGGCTGATTGCTACATGGGAAAGATTGAACACTGAGCTTCATTTGTGTCTTATTTTTACCACGTACTTGGTAATATCTTGAACAAACTACGAGAAGAGTAGGTATGGGAGAGGATTATGCAATTATAAATAACCTAAATATCGAAGGACTCAGGTAGAATATCTAAATACCGAATAATATTCAATATAATGTACCAATGAGTAACTTATAAGTGAAAGTAAGGTTGGTTGAAAGTACCTGAAGGCAAAAAAAACCCAATCCTACATCTTCAACAATCAAATGACAGGGTTTGACTTGTGAAATTCTAGATTCGGCCGAGGAAGAGTCAAATTGATGGGCGGCTGTGGTCCTACCAATACGTAATCAATTATGACTCTTAGTTCTAAACAATAAAAAATGGATACCTTAAATAAAAAACAATCCATCCGAAATCCAAGTAAGTCTACTTCAAAGAATCAAGAGGATAGTATGGAAGAGGTTGACTGCTACTAGGGAAAGATTGAAGACCGGTCTTCGTTTGTATCTTGGTTTTACCACGTACTTGATTAAAAAACACTCGTAATTAAAAATAATAAGAAAGGAAATTGCACCGGGGTTTAATACTGGTAATATCTTGAACTAATTATGAGAAGAGTAGGTATGGGAAAGGATGGTGAATTTGTGAAGAACCTGTTTCTCGAAGGACTAAGGGAGAATCTCTAAATACCGATCAAGTTTCCACAAAATGTATGAATGAGTGAATTACTGGTGAAATCATGGTTGGTTGAAAGAACCTTGAGGATGAAAAATACCCCATCCTACAGCTTTAACAATCGAAGTATAGGGTTTGACTCGTGAAATTTTAACTTTGGCCAAGGAAGAGTCAAATTATTGAGCGGTTGTGGTCCTACTCAAAAGTATTAAAATACGACTTGTACTCTTAATTAAAGGATAATGGAAACATCAAATCAACCCCAATCCATCCATAATTCAAGTAAGTCTACTTTAAAGAATCAAGAGGATATTATGGAAGAGGCTGATTGCTACTTGGGACTTAATGAAAAAACACTCGTACTTAAAAAATAATAAGCAAGTTAATCACACCGTGGATGAATATTGTAATATCTTGAACTAACTATGAGAGGAGTAGGTTTGGAAGAGTATGGTGCATTTTAAAAAACCTGTTTATTGAAGAACTCAGGGAGAATCTCTAAATAATGACTAAGCTTTAACATAATGTACAATTGAGTTACATATAGGTGAAATTAAGGTTAGTTGAAAATACCTTAAGGTCGAAAAAGACACCATCCTACAACTTTAACAATCAAAGGACATGGTTTGACTTGAGAAATTCTAGATTCCGCCAAGGAAGAGTCAAGTTGATGGGCGGCTATGGTCCTACCTAGCCATAATAAAATCCGACATTGTGTCCTGAACAATAGAAAATGGCTACCTAAAATAATCCACAATCCATCTTAAATCGAAGTAAGTCTACTTCAAATAATCAAGAGCTAAGAGGCTGATTGCTATTTGCGAAAGATTGAAGACCGGGCTTCGTTTATATCATGTTTTTACCATGTACCTGATGTGAAAAAACTCGTACTTAAAAAATAAGAAGCAAGGAAATTGCATCGTGGATGAATATTGGTATTATCTTGAATTAATTATTAGAAGAGTAGGTATGGAAGATGATGATGCATTTTTAAAGAACATATTTATCGAAGGACTAAGGAAGAATCTCTACATACCAATCAAGCTTAGACATAATATATGAATGAGTGATTTATTGGTGAAAGGAAGACCGGTTGAAAAGTACCTTGATGACAAAAAAGACCCCATCCTACAGCTTTAACAATCAAAGTATAGGTTTGACTCGTCAAATTCTAGCTTCGGTCGAGCAAGAGTCAAATTGATGAGCAACTCTGGTCCTACCCAAACGTATTTAAATACGATTTTTATTCCCAATGAACAAAGAATGGCTACATCAATTGAACCACAATCCATCCGAAATTCAAGTAAGTCTAGTTCAAAGAATCAATAGGATATTATGGAAGAGGTTGATTGCTACATGGGAAATATTGAAGACACTTCTTCATTTGTATCATGTTTTTTCCATGTATTTGATGGGAAAACACTCATACTTAAAAAAGCAGCAAGGAAATTGTATCCTGGATGAATATTGAAAATATCTTGAACTAACTATGAGAAGAGTAGGTATGAAAGATGATGATGCATTTCTAAAGAACATGTTTTTCGAAGGACTAAGGGAGAATCTCTATATGCTGATTAAGATTCAACATAATGTACCAATGATTGACTTATAGGTGAAACTAAGGTTGGTTGAAAGTACCTAAAGGCCGAAAAAGACCCCATCCTAAAGCATCAACAATCAAAGGACATGGTTTTACTTGTGAAATTCTAGATTCGGCGGAGGAAGAGTCAAGTTGATGGGCGGTTGTGGTCCTACCTAGACATAATCAAATCCAACATTTAGTCCTCAACAATAGAAAATTTCTACCTCAAATCAGCCACAATCCATCTGAAATCTAAGTAAGTCTACTTCAAAGAATCAAGAGATAAAAGGCCGATTGGTATTTGCGAAAGATTAAAGATCGAGCTTCGTTTGTATCACATTTTCACCATGTATTTTATGGAATAACACTCGTACTTAAAATCACACCGTGAATAAATATTTGTAATATCTTGAACTAACGATGATGATGCAATTTTGAAGAACAAGTTTATCGAAGGACTAAAGGATAATATCTAAATACCGACTAAGCTTTGACATAATGTATGAATGAATGATTTATTGTTGAAAGCAAGAATGGTTGAAAAGTACCTTGATGCCGAAAAGTCCCCATCTTATAGCTTTAACAATCAAAGTATAGGGTTTAACTCGTGAAATTCTAACTTCGGCCGAGCGAGAGCCTAATTGATGAGCGGCTCTGGTCCTACCCAAACATATTCAAATCTGAATTTTAGTCCAAATGAAAAAGTATGGCTACCTCAATTTTACAACAATCCATCAGAAATCCAAGTAAATCTACTTCAAAGAATCAATACGATATTATGGAAGGGGCTGATTGCTACAAGGGAATAATTTTTGTTTGTGTCATGCTTTTACAACGTACTTGTTGAAAAAACACGTACTTAAAAAAAACCAAGGAAATCGCACCTTGGATAAATATTGGTAATATGTTGAACTAATTATGAGAAAAGTAGGTATGAGAGAGGATGATGCAGTTGTAAAGAACCTGTTTATTGAAGGACTTAGGTAGAATATCTAAATAGCGATTAAACTTCAACATAATGTACCAAAGAGTGACTTATAGGTTAAACTAAGGTTGGTTGCAAGTACCTTACGACCGAAAAACATCCCATCCTACAACTTCAACAATCAAATGACATGGGTTAACTTGTGAAATTCTAGATTCGGCTGAGGAAGAGTCAAATTGATGGGCGGTTGTGGTCCTATATAATTAATTCTGACTCTTAGTCCTAAAAAAATAAAGAATGGCTACCTCAAATCAACAATGATCCATCCAAAATCCAAGTAAGTCTACTTCAAAGAATCAAGAGGATATATTATGGAAGAAGCAGACTGCTACTAGGGAAAGATTAAAGACCGGCTTTCATTTGTATCACATTTTTACCATGTAATTAATTGAAAAACACTCTTACATAAAAAATATGAAGCAAAGAAATTGCATTGTGAATGAATATTGGTAATATCCTAAACTAACTATGAGAAGAGTAGGTATGAAAGATGACATTTGTAAATAACATATTTATCGAAGGACTAAGGGAGAATCTCTAAATACCAATTAAGGTTCAACATAATCTATGAATAATTGATTTATTGGTGAAATCAAGGTTGGTTGAAAAATACCATGATGCCGAAAAAACCCTATCCTACAACTTTAACAATGAAAGTATATGGTTTAACTCGCCAAATTCCAATTTCTGCCGGGGGAGAGTCAAATTGATTAGTGGTCGTGGTCCAAACTAGACGTCTTCAAATTCGACTTTTAGTCCTAATGAACAAATAATGGCTACCTCACTTGAACCACAATCCATATGTAATCCAAGTAAGTCTATTTCAAAAAATCAAGAGGATATTATGGAAGAGGTTGATTGCTACATGGGAAACATTGAAGACTAGGCTTCATTTGTGTCATGTTTTTACAATGTACTTGATGGGAAAACACTCATACTTAAAAAAAATAAGCAAGGAAATTGCACCGTGGATAAATATTGGTAATATCTTGAACTAACTATTAGAAGAGTAGGTGTGGGAGAGGATGATACAATTGTAAAGAAACTGTTTATTGAAGGACTCAGGTAGAACTCTAAATACCAATTAATCTTCAACATAATGTACCAATGAGTGATTTAAAGGTGAAAAAGACCCATCCTACAGCTTCAACAATCAAAGGACAGGGTTTGACTTGTGAAATTCTAGATTCGACAAAGGAAGAGTCAAATTTATGGGCAGCTATGGTCCTACCTAGATGTAATCATTTCGGACTCTTAGTCCTAAAAAATAAAAAAATGGCTAGCCCAAATTAACCACAATCTATCCAAAATCCAAGTAAGTCTACTCAAAGAATAAAAGGGATAATATGGAAGAGTATGACTGTTATTAGGGAAAGATTGAAGATCGGGCTTCGTTTGTATCATGGTTTTACCACATCCTTGATTGAAAAATACTCGTACTTAAAATATAAGAAGCAAAAAAATGCACTGGGGATGAATATTATTAATATCTTGAACTAAATATGAGAAGACTAGGAATGGGAAAGGATGATGCATTTGTGAAGAACCTGTTTCTCGAAGGACTAATGGAGAATTACTAAATACCAATTATGGTTCAACATAATATATGAATTAGTGATTTATTAATGAAAGAAGGGTTGGCTGAAAGTACCTTGAGGGTGAAAAAAACCCATCCTACAATTTTTACAATCAAAGTGTAGGGCTTTACTCGTAAAATTCTAACTTTGGCCAAGGGAGAGTCAAATTAATGAGCGGTTGTGGTGCTCCCTAGACATATTCAAATCTGACTTTTATTCCCAATCAACGGAGAACGACAACCTCAAATCAACCGCAATCCATCCGAAGAAGCTATTATGGAAGAGACTTATTGCTACTTGGGAATGATTGAAGACTGGGCTTCATTTATATCATGTTTTTACTACGTAATTGATGGGAAAATATTTGTGCTTAAAAAATAATAAACAAAGAAACTGCAACGTGGATGAATATTTGAAATATCCTGAACTAACTATGAGAAGTGTAGTAGGTGTGGGAGAGTATGATGCCTTTGTAAAAAAACTGTTTATCGAAGAACTCAGGGTGAATCTCTAAATACCGATTAAGCTTCAACATAATGTACCAATGAGTGACTTATATATGAAATTAAGGTGTGTTGAAAATACCTTAAGGCCAAAAAAGACCCCATCCTACAACTTCAACAATCAAAGGACATGGTTTCACTTGTGAAATTCTAAATTCGGCCGAGAAAGAGTCAAATTGAAGGGCGACTTTGGTCCAACCTAGAGATAATCAAATCCACAATTTAGTCCTAAACAATAAAAAATGGCTACCTAAAATCAACCACAATTCATCTGAAATCTAATAAGTATACTTCAGATAATTAAGAGCTAAGAAGCTGATTGCTATTTGCGAAAGATTGAAGATCGGGCTTCATTTGTATCATATTTTTTACTATTTAATTTATGGAAAAACACTCATACTTAAAAAAATAAGAAGCAAGGAAATCAAACCGTGGATGAACATTGGTAATATATTGAACAGACTATGAGAAGAGTAGGTATGGAAGATGGTGATGCATTTGTAAAGAACATGTTTATCGAAGGAGTAAGGGAGAATATCTAAATACCTATTAAGCATCAACATTATGTACCAATGACTGACTTAAATGTGAAAGTGAGGTTGGTTGAAAGTATATTAAGGCCGGAAAAAGACCATCCTACAACTTCAACAATCAAAGGACATGGTTTGACTTGTGAAAGTTTAGATTCGGCCGAGGAAGAGTCAAGTTGATGGGAGGTTGTGGTTCTACTTAGACGTAATCAAATCCGACATTTACTCCTGAACAATAAAAAATGTCTACCTCAAATCAACCACAATCCATCTGAAATGTAACAAAGTTTACTTCAAATAATGAAGAGCTAAGCAGTTGATTGCTATTTGCGAAAGATTGAAGACCGGCCTTCATTTGTATCATGTGTTTACCATGTACTTAATGGAAAAACATTCGTACTTAAATAATAAGAAACAACAAAATTGTACTGTGGATTAATATTGGTAATAACTTCAACTAACTATCTAAGAGTAGGTAAGAAAGATGATGATGCATTTGTAAAGAATATGTTTATCTAAGGACTAAGGAAGAATCTCTAAATACCGATTAAGCTTTGACATAATGTATGAATGCTTGATTTAATTGTGAAAGCAAGGTCAGTTGAAAAGTACCAGATGCCGAAAAATACCACATCCTACAGCTTCAACGATCAAAGTATAGGATTTGACTCGTGAAATACTAACTTCGGCCGAGGAAGAGTCAAATTAATGATCCGTTCTGATCCTACCTATACGTATTCACATCCAACTTTTAGTCCTAATGAACAAATATTGGCTAACTCAATTCAACCACAATCCATCCAAAATCCAAGAAAATCTACTTTAAATAATCAAGAGGATATTATGGAAGAGGCTGATTGCTACTTGGGAAAAATTGAAGACCGAGCTTTGTTTGTGTAATTTTTTACCACATATTTGGTGTAAAAAAACTCGTACTTCAAAAAGAAACAAGGTAATCGCACAGTGGATAAATATTGGTATTATCTTGAACTAACTATAAGAAGAGTAGGTATGGGAGAGGATGATGCAATTGTAAAGCACCTTTTTATCGAAGGGCTCAGAGAATCTCTAAATATTGATTAAGTTTCAATATAATGTACCGATAAGTGACTTGTAGGTGAAAGTAAGGCTGGTTTAAAGTACTTTAAGGCCGAAAAAGACACCATCCTATAGCTTCACAATCAAAGGACATGGTTTGACTTGTGAAATTCTAGATCCGGCTGAGGAAGAGTCAAATTGATGGGCGGCTGTGGTCCTGCCTAGACATTATCAATTCCGAATCTTAGTCCTAAACAAGAGGATATTATGGAAGAGATTGACTGCTACTAGGGTAAGATTGAAGACCAGGCTTAATTTGCATCATGGTTTTACCACGTACTTGAGGGAAAAATAAGGAGCAAGGAAATCACACCGGGGATGAATATTTGTAATATCTTGAACTAACTCTGAAAAGAGTAGGTATGAGAATGGTGGATGCATTTGTGAAAAACCTGTTTCTCGAAGGACTAAGGGAGAATCTCTAAATACTGATTAAGTTTCAAAATAATATATAAATGAGTGACTTATTGGTGAAATCAACGCTGGTTAAAGGTATCTTGAGGATAAAAAGACCCCATCCTACAACTTTAACAATCAAAGTATAGGGTTTGACTCGTGCAATTCTAACTTCGGTTGAGGAAGAGTCAAATTAATGAGCGGTTGCGGTCTTACTAAGAAGTATACAAATCTGACTTTTATTCCTAATCAACGGAGAATGGCTACCTCAAATTAACCACAATCCATGTAATTCTACTTCAAAGAATCAAGAGGATATTATGGAAGAGGATGATTGCTACATGGGAAATATTGAAGACCGGGCTTCATTTGTATCATGTTTTTACAATGTAATTGATGAAAACACTCGTACTTAAAAATAAATAGCAAGGAAATTACACGATGGATGAACATACTATGAGAAGAGTAGGTATGAGAAAGTATGATGCATTTGTAAAAAAACCTATTTATCGAAGAACTCAGGGAGAATCTCTAAATACCGATTAAGCTTCAACATAATGTACTAATGAATGACTTCTAGGTTAAAAAAGGTTGGTTTAAAGTACCTTAAGGCCTAAAAAGATCCCATTCTACAATTATAACAATCAAAGGACACGGTTTGACTTGTAAAATTCTTGATTCGGCCGAGGAAGAGTCAAGTTGATGGCCGGTTGTAGTCCTACCTAGACATAATCAAATCCGATATTTAGTCTTGAAAAATAGAAAATGTCCACCTCAAATAAACTAAAATCCATCTGAATTCTAAGTATACTTCAAATAATCAAGAGCTAAGAGTTTGATCGCTTTTTGCGAAAGATTGAAGTCTGGACTTCATTTTTATCATGATTTTACCATGTACTTGATGAAAAAACACTCGTACTTAAAAATAGGAAGCAAGTAAATCACACCTTGGATGAATATTGGTAATATCTTGAACTAACCTTGAGAAGGGTAGGTATGGAAGATGATGATGCATTTGTAAAGAACATGTTTATCGAAAGACTATGGGAGATTATCTAAATACAAATTAATAATCCACATAATGTACCAATGAGTGACTTATAGGTTAAAGTAAGGTTGGTTGGAAGTACATTAAAGCCCAAAAAACCCTATCCTACAACTTCAAAAATTAAAGGTAAGGGGGTTGACTTGTGAAATTCTAGATTCAGCCGATGAAGAGTGAAGTTGATGGGTGGTTGTGGTCCTACCTAGACGTAATCAAATCAAACATTTAGTTCTGAAAAATAGAAAATGGCTATCTCAAATCAGCCACAATCCATCTGAAATCTAAGTAAGTCTACTTAAGAATCAAGAGTTAAGAGGCTGATTGCTATTTTTTAAAGATTGCAGACCGGGCTTCGTTTGTATTATGGTTTTACCATGTACTTGAAGGGAAAACATTCATACTTAAGAAATAAGAATCCAGGAAATAGTACCATGGATGAAAATTGGTAATATCTTGAACTTACTATGATAAGGTAGGTACGAAAGTTGATGGTGTATTTGTAAAGAACATGTGTATCGAAAGACTAATGAAGAATTTCTAAATACCGATTAAGCTTCGACATAATGTATGAATGAGTGATTTTTTGGTGAAATAAAGGTCGGTTAAAAGTACATCAAGGCCGAAAAAGACCCCATCCTACAGCTTCAACAATCAAAGGACATGGTCTGACTTGTTAAATTCTAGATTCGGCCGAGGAAGAGTTAAATAATGGGCATCTATGGTTCTACCTAGGCATAATTAAATCCAACATTTAGTCCTGAATAATAGAAAATGGCTACCACAAATTATCCACAATCCATCTGAAATCTAATTAAGTCCACTTCAAAGAATCAAGAGCTAAGAGGGTGATCGCTATTTGCGAAAGATTGAAGAATGAGCTTCGTTTGTCTCATGTTCTTATCATGTACTTGATGCAAAAACACTCATACTTAAAACATAAGCAAGAAAATTGCACCGTGGATGAATATTGGTAATATCTTGAACTAATTATGAGAAGAGAAGGTATGGACGATGATGATGCATTTGTAAAGAACATGTTCATCGAAGGACTTAGTGAGAATCTCTAAATACCAATTAACCTTTGACATAATGTAGGAATGAGTGATTTATTGTTGAAAGTCAAGTTGGTTGAAAAGTAGCTTGATGCCCACCCTACAACTTTAAAAATCAAAGTATAGGGTTTGACTCGTGAAATTATAACTCCAGTCGAGGAAGAGTCAAATTAATGAGCAGGTGTGGTCCAACCAAGATGTATACAAATTATACTTTTAGTCCTAATCAATGGAGAATGGCTACCTCAAATCAAACACAATCCATCGGAAATCCATGTAAGTCTACTTCAAAGAATCAAGAGGATATTATGGAAGAGGCTGATTGCTACTTTGGAAAGATTGAAGACTGGACATTGTTTGTATCATGTTTTTACAACGTATTTGATGGAAAAACACTTTTACTTAAAAAATAGGAAGCAAGGAAATTTCACCGTAGATGAATATTGGTAATATCTTGAACTAACTATGATAATAGTAGGTATAAGAAAGTATGGTGCATTTGTAAAAAAAACATGTTTATCGAAGAACTCAGGGAGAATATCTAAATATCGATTAAGCTTCAACATAATGGATCAATAAGTGACATATAAGTGAAATTAAGGTTGGTTGAAAGTACCTTAAGTCCGAAAAAGACCTCATCCTACAGCTTCAACAATCAAAGGACAGGGTTTGACTTGTGAAATTCTTGATTCGGCCGAGGAAGAGTCTAGTTGTTGGGTGGCTGTGATCCTACCTAGATATAATCAAATCCAACATTTATTCCTAATCAATAGAAAATGGCTAAGTCAAATAAACCACAATCCATCAGAAATCTAAGTAAGTCTACTTCAAAGAATCAAGAGCTAAGAGGTTGATTGCTATTTGGGAAAAATTGAAGATAGGCCTTCATTTGAATCATGTTTTTACCATGTGGTTGATGTAAAAACACTTGTAGAAGCAAAGAAATCGCACCATGGATGAATATTTTTCATATCTTGAACTAACTATGAGAATAGTAGGTATGGAAAAGGATGATGCATTTGTGAAGATGCTGTTTCTTGAAGGAGTAAGGGAGAATCTCTAAATACTAATTAAGTTTCAACATAATATATGAACGAGTGACTTATTGGTGAAAGCAGGGTTGGTTAAATGTACCTTCAGGGTTGGTTAGAGCAGGGTTGACTCGTGAAATTCTAACTTCGGCTGAGGAAGATTCAAATTAATGAGCGGTTCTGGCCCTAACAAGACGTATACAAATCCGACTTTTAGTCCTAATCAACGGAGAATGGCTACCTCAAATCAACCTAAATCCAACCTAAATCCAAGTAAGTCTACTTCAAAGAATCAAGAGGATAGTATGGATGAGGCTGATTGCTACTTGGGAAAGACTGAAGACCGGGCTTCGCTTGTATCATGGTTTTTACCATATTATTGATAGAAAAACACTCCTACTTAAAAAAAAGAAGGAAGGAAATTGTACCGTGGATGAATATTGGTAATATCTTGAACTAACTATGAGAAGAGTAGGTATGGGAGAGTATGGTGCATTGTAAAAAGCATGTATATCGAAGAACTCAGGGAGAATCTCTAAATACCTAATAACCATCAAAATAATGTACCAATGAGTGACTTATAGGTGAAAGTAAGGTTGGTTCAAAGCTTTTTAAGACCGAAAAAGACCCCATCCTACAACTTCAACAATCAAAGGACAAGGTTTGACTTGTAAAATTCTAGATTCGGCCGAGGAAGAGTCAAATTGTTAGACGGCTATGGTCCTACCTAGATGTAATCAAATACAACATTTAGTCATGGAAAAAAGAAAATCCCCAAAAACAATCACAATCCATCTGAAATCTAAGTAAGTTTACTTCAAAGAATCAAGAGTTAAGAGACTGATTGCTATTTGGGAAAGATTGAAGACCAGGATTTATTTGTATCATGTTTTAACCATGTACTTGGTAGAAAAACACTCGTACTTAAAAAATAAGAAGCAAAGAAATCACACCGTGGATGAATATTTGTAATATCTTGAACTAACTATGAGAATAGTAGGTATGGGAAAGGATGATGCAATTGTGAAGAACTTTTTTCTCGAAGGACTAAGGGAGAATATCTAAATCCCTACTAAGTTTCAACATAATGTATGAATAAGTGACTTATTTTTTAAAGCAGGGTTGGTTAAAAGTCCCTTGAGGCCAAAAAAGAACCCATCATACAGCTTTAACAATCAAAGTATAGGGTTTGACTCATGAAATTCTAACTTCGACCGAGGAAGAATTAAATTAATGAGTCGTTGTGGTCCTACCAAGATGTATACAAATATGAATTTTAATCCTAATCAACTGAGAATGCCTATCTCAAATCAACCACAATCCATCCAAAATCCAAGTACATCTACTTCAAAGAATCAGGAGGATATTATGGAAGAGGTTGTTTGGTACTTGGGAAAGATTGAAGACTGGGCTTTGTTTGTATCATGTTTACCACTTACTTGATGGGGAAAAAATCGTACTTAAAAATAAGAAGCAAGGAAATTGCACCGTGGATGAATATTGGTAATATCTCGAACTAACTATGAGAAGAGTAGGCATGAGAGCGTATGGTGCATTTGTAAAAAACCCTTTTATCGAAGAACTCAAGGAGAATAATTAAATACCATTAAGATTAAACATAATGTACCAATGAGTGATATAAAGGTGAAATTAAGGTTGGTTGAAAGTACATGAAGGCCGAAAAAGACCCATCCTAAAGCTTCAACAATCAAAGGACAGGGGTTGACTTGTTAAATTCTAGATTCGGCCGAGGAAGAGTCATGTTGATGAGCTCCTATAGTCCTACATAGATGTAATTATATCTAAAATTTAGTCTTAACAATAGAAAAGGGCTACCTCAAATCAACCACAATCCATCTGAAATCTAAGTAACTCTACTTCAAAGAATCAAGAGCTAAGGAGCTTATTGCTATTTTCGAAAGATTGAAAACCGGGCTTTGTTTGTATCATGTTTTTACCATGTACTTGATGGAAAAACACTCGTACTTAAAAAAATTAAGAAGAATGAAAATCATACCGTGAATGAATATTGCCAATATCTTGAGCTAAGTATGAGAAGAGCAGGTATGGAAGATGATCATGCATATGTAAAGAATATTTTTATCGAAGGACCAAGGGATAATCTCTAAATACCAATTAAACTCCAAAATAACCAACGAGTGACTTATAGGTGGAATGGAGGTTGGTTGGGAGTACCTTAAGGTCGAAAAAGACCTCATCCTACAACTTCAACAATCAAAGGACAGGGTTTGGCTTGTGAAATTCTTGATTCGGCCGAGGAAGAGTTAAGTTGATGGGCGGCTGTGGTCCTACATAGAAATAATCAAATCCAACATTTAGTCCTGAACAATGGAAAATGGAAACTTCAAATCAACCACAATCCAGCTGAAATATAAGTAAGTCTACTTCAAAGAATCCAGAGCTCAGAGGCTGGTTGCTATTTGTGAAAGATTGAAGACCGGGATTCATTTGTATCATGCTTTACCATGTACTTGATTGAAAAACACTCTTACTTAAAAAAAGAAGGAAGGAAATCGCACTGTGGATGAATATTTGTAATATCTTGAACTAACTATGAGAAGAGTATGTATGGGAAAAGATGAGGTTTTTGTCAAGAACCAGTTTCTCGAAGGACTGAGGGAGAATCTCTAAATACTTATTAAGTTTCAATATAATGTAAGAATGAGTGACTTATTGCTGAAAGCAGGGTTGGTTAAAAGTACCTTCAGGCAGAAAAAACCCTATCCTACAGCGTCAACAATCAAAGTATAGGGCGTGACTCCTGAAATTCTAACTTCGGCTGAGGAAGAATCAAATTAATGAGCGGCCGTGGTCATATAATGATGTTTTTACCATTTATTTGATGGAAAAATACTCATACTTAAAAAAATAAGAAGTAAGGAAATCGCACAGTGGATGAATATTTTTAATATCTTGAACTAACTATGAGAAGAGTAGGTATAGAAGATGATGATGCATTTGTAAAAAACTTTTTTGTCAAAGGACTAAAGGAGAATCTCTAAATACATATTACACTTCAACATAATGTACCAATGAGTGACTTATAGGTCAAAGTAATGCTATTTGAGAGTACCTTAAGGCCGAAAAAGACTCACTCTACAGCTTTAACAATGAAAGGAAAGGGTTTCAATTGTGAAATCCGTCATTCGGCAGAGGAAGAGTCAAGTTGATAGGTGGCTATGGTCCTACCTAGGCATAATCAAATCCAACATTTAGTCCAGAACAATAGAAAATGTCTACCTCAAATAAACCACAATCCATATGAAATCAAAGAAAGTTTACTTCAAATAATCAAGAGCTAAAAGGCTGATTGCTATTTGCGAAATATTGAAGAACTGGCTTCATTTGTATTTTTTTGTTTACCATGTACTTGATCTAAAAACACTCTTACTTAAAAAATAAGAAAAAATGAATCTCACATTGGATGAATATTGGTAATATCTTGAACTATGAGAAGAGTATGCATGGAAGATTATGATGCATTGGTAAAGAACATGTGTATCGAAGGACTGAGGGAGAGTCTCTAAATGCCACACAAGCTTAAACATAAAGTACTAATGAGTGATTTATAGGTGAAAGTAAGGTTGGTTGAAAGTACCTTAAGGCCAAAAATATCCCATCCTAAAGCTTCAACAATCAAACGACAAGGTTTGACTTGTGAAATTCAAGATTCAACCGAGGAAGAGTGAAGTAGATGGGCGGCTGTGGTCCTACCTACATGTAATCAAATACAACATTCAGTCCTGAAAAATAGAAAATGGTTACCTCAAATTTACCACAATCTTAATGACATATAATAAAGTCTACTTCAAATAATCAAGAGTTAAGAGGTTGATTGCTATTTGTGAAATATTAAAGAACGGGCTTCATTTGTATCATTTTTTTACCATGTAGATAATATTAAAAAACTCTTACTTAAAAAATAAGAAGCAAGGAAATCGCACCTTGGATGAATATTGGTAATATCCTGAACTATGAGAAGAGTAGGCATGGAAGATGATGATGCATTTGTAAAGAACATGTTTATCGATGAACTGAGGGAGAAACTCTAAATGCCAAATAAGCTTAAACATAACGTACTAATAAGTTATTTAAGGTGAGAGTAAGGTTGGTTAAAAGTACCATAAGGCCAAAAAATACCCCATCCTAAAGCTTCAACAATCAAACGACAAGGTTAGACTTGTGAAATTCAAGATTCGACCGAGGAAGAGTCAAGTAGTTGGAAGGATGTGGTCATACCTAGACGTAATCAAATCATACATTCATTCCTAAACAACAGAAAATGGCTAACTCAAATCAACTAAATATCATATGAAATTTAATTAAGTCTACTTCAAATAATCAAGAGCTAAGAGGCTGATTGCTTTTTGCGAAATATTGAAGAATGGGTTTCATTTGTATCATTTTTTTACCATGTACTTGATATATAAACACTCTTACTTCAAAAATTAAAAGCAAGGAAATCGCATCTTGGATGAATATTGGTAATATCTTGAACTATGAGAAGAGTATGCATGGAATATGATGATGCATTTGTAAAGAACATGTTTATCAAAGTACTAAGGGATAATTTCTAAATTCCAAATAATCTTAAATATAACGTACTAATAAGTGATTTATAGGTGATAGTAAGGTTGATTGAAAGTACCTTAATGCCAAAAAAGACCCCATCCTAAATCTTCAACAATCTAATGACAAGGTTTGACTTGTGAAATTCAAGATTCGGCCGGGAAAGAATCAAGTTGATGGGCAGTTGTGGTCCTACCTACACGTAATCAAATCCAACATTCAGTCCTAAATTATAGAAATTGGCTACCTCAAATCAACCACAATCCATATGAATTCTAAGACAGTTTGCTTCAAATAATCAAGAGCTAAGAAGTTGATTGCTATTTGCGAAATATTGAAGAACGGGCTTCATTTGTATCTTTTTTTTACCATGTACTTGATCTAAAAACACTCTTACTTAAAAAATAAGAAGCAAGGAATCAACCTTGGATGAATATTGGTAATATCTTGAACTATGAGAAGAGTGTGCATGGAAGATTATGATGCATTGGTAAAGAACATGTGTATCGAAGGACTGAGGGAGAGTTTCTAAATTCCAAACAATCTTAAACATAACATACTAATAAGTGTTTTATAGGTGATAGTAAGGTTGGTTAAAAGTACCTTAAGGCCAAAAAATACCCCATCCTAAAGCTTCAACAATCGAAAGACAAGGTTTGACTTGTGAAATTCCTAATTCGACCCAGATAGAATCAAGTTGATGGGCGGCTGTGGTCCTACCTACACGTAATCAAATCCAACATTCAGTCCTGAACAATAGAAAATTGGGAGGTCGTTGTTGTACCTCTCAAAGATACTATTTTTAAGCCCAATATGCTTACTAAATACCACTAAGTAGATAGTTTGGCAAGTCGGGGTCGTCCACAAAGAAGAGGTATTTTCCTAAGGATACATATAGGAGTGGATATAAGCCTAGATAAAGATAGATAGATATATATAAAATCATGTAAAGAGAGGGGGTTTTTGGTTGGTTTTCTAAGTTATGAATTGAAAGAAAACACAACTATCAAAGTAAACTACTAAAGAGATGGTAAAATCACAATTAACAAAGCCTTGGGGGCAATTGATGTCCA
>JAULKM010104400.1:0-24870 GCA_032355605.1 Rubia tinctorum | reverse complement strand
ATCCAAATTCTCTCTATGCCAAAACCAAGTTTTGTATGTTGGATCAAAATCATATATAAATAAGTGTTCCTTCAAAGAAATTGCTTCTTCATGAATAGCGGTGTTCCGACACTTCTTGAAAGGAAAATATACATACGACAAATTCTCTTTCACAACATTCACATAAGCATATTGAATGGCTACAAAATATTGATAACTCTCGCTAGTTTGATCCTTATAAAAAATAATGGGACTTGTCCATATATATTCCTACAATATAAAAACAAGCACACACACACACACACACACTTACTTTAAAGACCTATCTTAGCAACAAATACATCCACCAACATTCATTCAATCCATGGTTTCCATGCATATAAAAAAATTACACATATATGTATGTACATTTGTTATATTTCCATACACATGTATAACCACAACTAAATACGAAATTGGAATGCCATATTTCAATCAACCCATAGTTAAACACATCCCCACATACAAAATGAACAAACCTAGAACCTAAATTGATGATGAAACTAAAAATTGGAGGTATGCAAATACTTACTTGGCAATTGACTAATCACAATCAACAATCCTATTGGCCACCTTCAACAATTTGGTTTTTGCTTTTGAAGAGGAAAACTAGAATGGGAACAAAATATTGGGATATTATGATTAGATTTTGGTCAATGGAATCAAACTTACAAACTAAAGCCCGACTATTGCGACGTCGCTACAAACCATCATTTAAAAATCAGCTAAATCGATAAGCCATGCAACGTCCGCCATTTAACGATTAACTGATATTTCTTGATCAGACCTACATGACCGACATCACACTTATGTTGGTCAGACTATTTACTTTGATTTCCAAGAATATTTACCTCTGTTTCAATACTCAAGAATTTCACAATATATAACACAAAAAGAAAATATAGTCTTCTTCAAGCAAAGAAGCACTTCCACCTAACCTACTTCAAAAGTACAAAAACTATCCCAACAAGTTTCCCACACTTAAACAAACAAGCAAGCACAAATATCACCCACATTCATTCACACATCATCTAGAATTTCAAAAATCTCAAGTTTCCCTCACTTTTACAAATAGGTACAAGATTTAAGGCTTTTACCTGGATTTTGGACCTTGGAGGGTGGAGGATCCAAAAGAAAAGCAAGGTTTGCTTCTCTTTTGCAAAAAAATGTCAAAAATCTATATTTGTGGCTTGTATGTGAACTCGGGTTAGATCTTTGTGATTATGGATGTAGGTTATTGGATTCTTGTGGACGAGTGTTGCATGAATCGTTTTTTTCGTTAAGCATTTGAAGCTTTTTGGTAGAGTGGGTTATCTTAGGTTGAGAGAAAGGTAGAAGATGGCAATCATAAAGAGAAAACAATGATGGGAAGGTGAGGGGTCTTTAATTATCAACTCAAGGAAAGTGTTATGAGATGTTTTATTGCACCTGACACTAACCATTGGAGAAGAAGAACGGCTGTTTCTAACGTGAGATTATAAGTTCCAGTTGGTGGAACTCAATTGGACTCGAAAACTAAAGAATTGTTCTTTAGACATGAACCGTGTAAACCAGCATGTTTCATTCTCTTTGAATATCATTCATTCGAGTTTTTCGAGTACGAACCGTGTTGGACCACCTTCATGCGGCACGGTCCATTCCCATTCATCCTTCATGGGCCTTTCGGCCTACTAACTCCTCTCTTTAACCCATTTCCTAAATCCACATTTTCCAAAAAACAACAAGATTCGTCATAGCATTGTTCTACCCCTGGAACTGAACCAAATCTCTTCCTAAAAGACACAAAAACATGCATCAGAATAAGCTACTGACACAAAATCACCGAAAATGAAAAACACAGCATATTTATTGCCGTCCTCAGAATTGTTTCTCATATTCATTTAACAATCATATAAAACCTACCTTTGGATCTCCAGAGTCACCATCCGAGACTCTACCCATGATGACATCATTGTGGAGAGGTCTACACACATGGTCATCCTTACCTTTCATCTCAAGACCCTTAAAACTCTCATGTTCATCCTTCACCATTGTTGAAGACGTTGGCCTTGTCTTAGGTGTAGGAGAAGGTAAAGGAGGTTTAAATTCCTTCTCTTTCTCCTCAAATCGCTGCATGTTAGTGTTCATAATAGTATAATAAGAATAATACTTAAGCTTAGGAACACTAGAAACAAGCTTTTCATCCACATTTTCAACAATAGTTTCATCAATTAATTAAAGAACATGTAATGTTTCCATACGATATAAAGGCTCAACACAGTCACTAGCTATGCATCCATCATCAACATAATTATGATAACGCACATTTATGGCATTGCAAGAGTAATAAGAGGTAGTAACAGTTTTAGACTTATAAATCTCCGAAAAAACTTTATCTTCCTCATTATATAGGGTGAGTGTTCCATTGTGTCATTAAATACCCACGTACCCTTGTCAAAGATAGAGGAATTTATATTGTTGCTCCCTTACTCACTTCTAACTACTAAAAAGTAGATAGCGGTAAGCTAGGGCGTCGTCCATGGAGATCTATGGGTTTAAAAGACATGATCACAGAGTTCACACACGGGCGTCACCCCATATATGTATCGAGAGTAGAAAACTGAGGTTTTTTTGTTTAAAAATGGTTAGGCTACAAATTACGAGCATAAACTACAATTACGAGACAAAGATAGTATACAAAGGGCCCTGGGGGGATTTTCATCACATGATTAACTATAAGATTTGATACTCGACTCCTATTCACATATAAGACATAAAATTATATCTAATGCAATATCACACGATTCAGAGATGTTGATTCCCCGAGAACTTCCTTGGTCAATCACACCTCGGTGCCCCCCCAAAAACTCACATCCTCCATGTATAGCTAGAGTGCACTTTTACTACCATCTCTAGTCCTCACTCCCGGGGTTAATAAACCCCAAAAATCAAGCATTAAATTAAACTTGGAGGTAGCATGGGTCACCGAGACCTGAACTCTGTATACCAATCCTTACCTCATCTTGTGCCACTTAGAACATTAATACCAAATGATAACTCTAGGGGCATTCCTTCCCATTTGCTAATAACTCAGGATATGGCCATCAGGTATCATCCTACGACCCCAATCAAGTCAATAACATCACCTAGTCTTTTTTTGAATGACCCCGCTTATCCTCCACAAAATAACCTAATACGAGACTGCATCTAATCTAACCCAGAGCACATATGTCTTCACTACCTCATGGTTACATCCTTCAACCAAACTGACATAGAAACATAATACTCTCTGGTTTATTCCTTAGTCTAGCACTAAATCATGCAAAGAATTAAACTAAGTGTACATCTCAATCTCATTCTTCACATAATCATAGAAAAAAGTATAAGAACAAATTAATCATAATAATAAGAATAAAAATAAACATGTATCTAAGAGTCTCCCAAATAAAGAGTTAATATATGCTTACAAATGGTCTCAAGTCATAAATTAAGCTACAAGGTTATACCTCATGACATTAATGAGTTTGAATGCTTAAATGAAGTGATATGAATGAGGAGTGATATGAATGAAGAGAGATAGAGAGAGAGAGAGAGAGCGATAAAGGGAGATAAAATAAGGTTTTCACTATTCTGATATGTGTCACCCCTTGAACTAATGGATAAGGACTATTTTTATAGTGGGAAGAGAGATAAAACTTAAAATCCTTTGGTTAAAACCCTAGTTAATAGGTCACCACAAACTGTGTAAGTGACTTTGGGGATAGACTGTGCAGAATTATACGGTCTATTCCCTGGGCCTTGGTTTGGGTTTTCTGAGCAGATATGGACCCTGTAAAATTACATGGTCCATTCTCTGGGACGTCTTCAAAGTCTCCTGAGCTAGTTTGTCCAATAATAAATGATCCGTTCCCGATGAACATTTCTGATTGCCTTGAAGATTTTGCTCCTTTTGCCTTCTTTATTCTTCCACTTCATTCAATCTACTACCATGAGGTTCAATGACCTTTATTCTTCCACCAATCTTGCTATTAACCTTCAATCTACTACCATTCTTTTGAATGGCTTTCTCACATGATCCATCTAAGTTCACAAAAACACATCTAGACCACTCATGGAGCAAAATTCCCATTAGGTTACAAATACTTTACAAAATAGAGAGGTTAACTTAGAAAACCAAACAAGAGGGTTTTAAATATCTATCATGCAATATACTTGTAAACCTAATCATCCACCAAGAAAATAATATAAAAAATGATGCTAAATGCTCTGTGAAAACATGTATTTCATGTCTAATCAGCCGGCTGATCAAGTTCTTGGCTGAGTTATCTAATTAGTTAGGACTACTGCAGTGGTTGTACTTTTTTTTGGGAGATATGTTGATAAAAAATATGTAGCATTGCCCTTGGGTGGCGAATCTCTGTATTTGAGTAACTGAATTTTTTCTATCTCGTAGGTGTCGGTTGTTTCTGGAGGAGATGGTTATGTCTACGTTGTTGGTAAGGGCTCGTTTTTAGAGACCTTTCCAGTCTTTATCTTCTTAAAGGTTGTTCGTATCACGTGGTCTGTGATGACTTAGTTCGAGGCGATGTGGATTGAGCTGTCCGATGTGGGACGACTCTTTTATAAGTTGTGCATTTCAGAGGTCGAGCAGTGTGCTGTTGAAATTACAGAGCACGTTGGCCTGAGGTCTTGTTGGGATCAACTTCCACCTTTTTTAGAGTGGCGTGTATCATAAAGTCCCAGTTTTCTCAGTGTAACCACTTTTATTTTTATTTTTTGTACATGAGATATGTGCGATATTGAAGTACTCGAGCTGACAAACGAGTTTTCTTTATCTTGTTTGGGTACTTGATTAGATGCCTCTCCTTCACGATTTAGTGGCCTAACACTCTGCTGGACGACCACTTGTGAGGCGCTATGGACATGGACGCTCGGTATGTCCATATTTATTACTAGACCTAGTCTTTCAATATGTGCCTCGTACTCTGCTTATTTATTGGTGAGGGGGTAATTGGAAGAAGAGTGTGTATTTGTGTATGTCCCTTTTAGGGCTGACTAGTATGAGCCGCGCTCCGCAACCCTCATTTGACGAGGCTACATCAATGAAGATTGTCCACGCATTTTGGTTAACCATCTCCTTTCCCTTGTCTTGACTTGATGTTGCATGCTCTAAGCTGGCCTGATCCCATTGCAATTCTTTTGTCACATCTGCTAAGAAATTTTCTATTGTTGGACCCTTGACCGATGTTCTTGGGCTGAATGTGATTTCATGTTCACCTAGGTCAATGACCCATTTCATCAGGCGGGCATATGCTTCTGGCTTATGAAGGATTTGCTTCACAAGTTTGTCATTGTACACCATGATCTTATGAGCTGGGAAGTAAGGTTGTAGTCTCCTGAGTGAGTGAATGGGTATAAGGATCAACTTATCCATTGATGAGTAATTATTCTTTGTGCCTTGGAGGCTTCGACTGACGTAGTAGATATGCATTATTTTGGTTGTGTTCTTCTCGCTCAAGAACACAACCGATAACATGTGCTGAAATTGCTAAGTATATGTATAAGGTTTCACCTGACTTGGGGGATGATAGCAGCAACATGTGTTGCGGGTCCTTTTTTAGTTTGTCATATGCTTTGCAACATTCTTCTATCCAAGCGAACTTAGATGCTTTCCGTAAGACATCAAAGAATGGTAAGTGTTTCTCTCCCGGTTTTGTGACGAAGTGGCAGGGTGCTGCTAAAGAGCCAGTAAGTTTTTGAACCTCTATGACTTATCATGGGGGTGACAACAACTGTATGTCTATATCTTTTCCGGGTTGGCTTCTATGCTCTTGGATGATACTTTGAGTCCTAGGAATTTTCTCGCTCCTGCGCCAATAGTGCATATCTTGGGGTTTAGCTTCATTCCAATAGATTGGATTGTAATGAGTGTTTCTTCCAAGTCTTGAGGGAGTTCCTTAGAGTTCTTTTTATTAACGACCATGTCGTATAAATATATCTCGATCTTGCATCCTACCTAGTGGGAAAATGCTTTGTCGACTATTCGCTGATAGGTGACTCATGCGTTTGTCATTTTAACATAACAAAACGCGCCAAAGTTATGAATGTTGTTTTCACCTCGACATCTTGGATCATCCAAATTTGGTGGTATCCTTTGTAAACATTGAGGAAAATCATGACTTCGTATCCGAAGATTGGTTCGACTAGTCAGTTTATGGGTTAATAGCAATCTTTCGGTGTACAATCTCGGCACCGATTCCATCTCATTTGAGCACCGATGCTTCTATCGGTGCACGTATAAGTCCCCCAACATCTCCAATATGGACACCAATTTTTCAATGGTAAAAACAAAGAATAAATGCCCCGGTGACCATGTACTGTCTCCGGTAGTGTGTGCTGAAACATCGCATATTGTCATACGATTTTAATTTACCTCTAAACCATGACCGTCCAAACATTAAATATTTAATTAGTTATCAATCTTATAAAAAAAAAGAAGAAGTTATCAATGATTTGTCGGTATGATTGGGGAGATCGGCTAGGCACTTACGTCTGTACCTCTTTTTTGTTTGTTTGTAGGAGTAACGTAAAATCACATGATTCTTCGTCGTTGAAGCAGCTCAGGATCCCAATTGGGGCGACAAATTCTTCAGGGATGGAGCAATTTCAATAGAAAACGACCACGCAGAAAGCCTGTTTCCGATTTTTTATTTATTATTTTTAGAAGGGTTTCGGTTTGAGTCGGTATTTTGAAAGACGTTCTCTCTATAAATCATGGAAAAACCAAAATTTAAATGCACATTTAAAAAATAAAGATAAATTTTTTGGATTGAATGAATTGTGTTCTAAAATTTATAATTACTATATGTTACATAATAAAAATTTAATATTGCAACTAAAATTCTTTACATTCTATTATTTTAATTAAATCATGTCTTTCTATAAACATATGAAAATACTTTACATTTTATTATTTTAATTAAACCTTTTCTTTTTATGAACATATGGAAATGCGATATTTCAATTGCCTTTAGATTTTATATAAGACATGCAAAAGATAATTCTACGTTCTCGTGTCACCCCAAATTAAACATCCACGCGTCAAGATATTATACCAAACAATTTAAACGAAAAAACAAAATACTAGAAATTTTAACAGGTATTTATAAAAAATAGAGTGGGTCTCGGTATGTCCATAAATTTATGAACAATCTACGTATTTCTTATCCTATATACTTCATTTGTTAAATTAATACTTGATTAAATATAAAAGACTTTATTAATGGTGCATTGAAATCACATCAATGATACAACTCATCAATGATGAGTGTTACAATATATAGGGATACAATAAATCAAAGACCAATATGAATAGGATTCTAGAGGAAATTACCATCTATAATCCAACCTACCATGAAACCTATTTCTATAAGGTAACTAACATTTATAACTTTTCCTACAAGGAAAGAGTTTCTATTTCCTTATCACCCTCTCTCAAGTTGGAGCATTATGATAAAAAATGTCCAACTTGCAAAAAGAATATGAAATTACTAATCATTAAAAAAAACAATTAACGCAATGGTGGATTTAGAGTCTGTAAGATCTGACATACAAGGGTAGCATCAACTCCAGGCCAATCAATTGCATCAGAGTGATTATCCGGGGGTTTGGTAATGGTTCCATCAATGAAACCAATATTCTTCTTGGCAAGCATAGCGCTACAAGTTGCGGCAGACCATTCAAGATAATTTTCTTCACTTTTTAGTATGGTGTGACAGATGACAAACCGAAACCGTCAGAGGTACTAAGGAAGTAAGGATCAATCAAGAAATTGACCAGTAGGGACAGGTCCTCCAGAGCCAGATTGCAATTGCAATTGTTTGATTAAACCTGTAATCACATCGGCGACATTGAGATTATGTAGCTTGTTAGCCTCAGATTCAACAACAATGCGGGCTTGCTTAGCAGCATCGTAACTGGAACCAGGTGCAGACATAGTTGCGGATCAGCGGAGATATTAGATCGGCGGTACAGGCAGGTAAAGCGTCGGCGCGTTGAAGACTAGCGGCATCGCGTAGAGTTGGAAGGTGGCGCGTGAACATCACTTGCCGACAGATCGGAGTTGTACGGATCACGGAAACCGTGAAGTGGCAGCGGAGATAAAAAATTAGCAATCAGCAGGGGCAATCGACGACGGTGGCGGCGCGTGCAGTGTAACATGCAGCTTGACGGCGGCTGCTCAGGTGGAAGGCGACAGTGGAATATATTTAGGGTTTAGGTTTCAGAATTTTTAGGATCTGATACCATGAAGAAATATAAATGACTTTATTAATGGTGCATTGATATCACATCAATGACACAACTCATCAATGATGAGAGTTACAATATATAGGGTTACAATAAACCAAATACCAATAAGAATAGGATTCTAGAGGAAATTACCATCTATAATCTAACCTACAATGAAACCTAATTTTATAAGGTAACTACCATTTATAACCTTTCCTACAAGGAAATAGTTTCTATTTCTTTATCAATACTAAACTTGGAGATTTTTAAAAAATATTTTTTATGTTATGTATTTTTTATATTTTCACATTCAAATAAGAGTCCGTCTTTTGAAAGACGGTCTTTCCATAAATCATGGAAAGACCAAGATTTAAAATGAAAATTAGAAGAAAAGAAGATAAAATTTTTGGGTTGCATGAATCGGATTATAAACTTTATAACTATTACACGTTACATAATAAATTTTTAATATTGCAACTAAGACTTTTTACCTTTTATTATTCTAATTAAATCTCTTCTTTCCATAAGCCTATGGAAAGACAGTATTTCCCGAAACTGCTTTCAAATCAACATTTTTTACTTGTTTTAACTTTTAAAATACAAATTTTAAATTTTATAAAAATTATATTATTTAAAGTAAAAAATATAATGAACTGTCTATAAATTTATGTGTTTTTTCATACTTTCTCTAAGAAAATATTGTACTTCTATACAAACTGATTCTTTTCCTTCAAATAACCATGAACAATCCCTTGAAAATTCGTCACAGATATTTGTTTCATAATTGCCATCCGTTTCAGAAAAGTAGTACGTTGTGTTGTTTGAAAGGACAGAAAATTAATTTTGTCAAATTAAAATGTGCGTTTGGTGAACAACTCAAAATTAATCTGGTCCCATTTCAAGAATTCATGAAGTGATCAACTTTTAATATGTTAGAAAAGTTGAAGATTAGTTAAAAACAACACAAAGAGTCCAAATCAAAAGTAAACGCTTCAAACAACGAGTTGTTGTGTTTTTCTTTAAATATTAGTGATTTCATATCTTCTTTTAAAATAATTTTCTTGACTGAGTAAATTCCTGATAATGTATTTCATGAAATGATCAACAATACATAGAGTATAATGAATCTAGATATTGAATTATACTAGAACTCTAACCCTAGAATATCCTCCCCTAACCTAATCATTAAGTTGAGTTATTCTAACACCACCCTCAAGTGATGTGTCGGATGCTCAGAGACAAAAAGTTCAAATATGAAGAACTCAAAGAGTGGACTAGAGAGACCCTTGACGAAGATGCCCACAATTTCAAGGGAAGTAGGAACTTGAGCGATGCGCAACTTGCCAGCCGCAACTAACTCCCGAACAAAGTGGTAGGCGATGTCGATGTGCCTCCCTCGGTTGTGAGCCATCAGATTCCGAGGCAAAGAGATCGCACTACTGTTGTTGCATAACAGAAATGGAGAACTAGAGAGCGGGACCTGAAGATCTCGCATAATATGAGTCAGCCAAACAACCTTAGAAATTGTGTTGGCGAGAGCCATATACACAGACTCCGTGCTCGAGCAAGAAATAGTGGGCTGCTTCTTGGTACTCCAGCAAATAAGATTTCCACCAAGAAAGATAGCATATCCATAAATGGATTGTCGAGTCCAAGTCACCGAGCCCAATCAACATCAGAATAGACCAATATATACCTCGGGAGAGTAGCAGAGCGAAAAGTGAGGCCAAAGTGTAGTGTACCCCGAACTTAACGAAGAATCCGAGTGACAGTTGCGAAATGACCATCTTCAGGGTCCAGAAGATATTAACTGACAGAATTATCCGCAAAGCTAAATCTAGACGAGTATTAGTCAAATAATGAAAAGCTATGACTAGTGATTGGTAGAGCATCGGGTTCTTGAACAGAGGACTATTGCTGTTGCGAAGCTGAGAGCTGAGTGAAAATGGAGTGGAGACTGGAGTTACATCAGACATCCCGACACGAGTGAGAATATCACGGGCATACTTAGCTTGACCAAGAAGAAGACTCAAGGCAGTAGGTGAAAATTCTAGGCCAAGAAAGTAATGAAGAGCACCCAAAGTTCTTAATAACGAACTCTTAAGTAATGAAGAGCACTTAAAAAAAGTAATGAAGAGCACCCAAAGAAAGCAATGAAGAGCACCCAAAGTTCTTAATAGTTACGAAGATCTTCGAGACAAAACAAATAAGGAAGTGTCAGCAGAGCTACATCGAAAACCTTGTAGAAGCAAGTAGTTTCTAAACTGCTAAAACCATGACCGAGAAGCTTGATTCAGACAATTAATAGCCTTTTGCTGGCGAAAAACATAGTCAAGATAAAGCGGGTCCATGTAGCCGACTGGTTACGCCATACAAAATTGAGAATCAAGCGCGTCGTTGAGAAAAGAATTCTTGACCTCCAATTGATGAAGGGGCCAAGATCGCATGGTGGGAATAGTAAGACGGTCTGAACTGTAGAGACCTTGACCACGAGGCTGAAAGAACGGTTAAAGTAAAAATCCAAATTCTGAGAGAACCCTTGAGCCATTAGACTTGCCTTATGGCGATCAACTGTGTTATCATGATGATACTTTAGCTAATAGACCGATTTGGAGCCAACAATGTTGACAACTAATGGACGCGGAACCAAATCCCAAGTATGCTAGCCACGAAGAGCTGAAATCTCATCATCCACAACCGAGACCCAAGATGGATCCAAAAGAGATGAGCGATAGACAGTAGGTTTCTTCTGGTGAGAAGGGCTGCGATAAGACCATAGGCGATGATTTCCACATTGTTGGATAGAACCAGATGTAAACCGAGTAGTCATCCGGTGGCGGCGCGGTGGAGGTGGGGAGACCGCGGGTGCAACCTTGGCTGAACGTGCTGGTGACTCTGGTGGACTGGCTAATGGAGAGAGAGGCAGAGCGAGGTAGTTAAGGCTGATCACTAGTTTGTCCAAGTCTATAGAACCTATGGATCAAGGTGTCGGAGGCGATGGAGAAACAACTGTGGGCAAGGAAGATGCCGAATCTGACTCAGGATCAAGAAAGACAAAAACATCTAACACTGAAAGTGTAATACCGATTGCCGAAGGAATGGATGGGGAAAAAGGAAAACAATGTCTCATCAAAGCAAGTATGTTGAGTGACGTAGATTCTGTTGGTAGAAGTATTGATGTACCAAAAATCTTTATTGTGCGAGCTGTAGCTAATAAATAGTCACAGAATACTGCGAGGAGACAATTTGTGGTTTGCAAAGAGGTGAACAAAAGGAATCAATAGAGTAGAATTATTTAAGGAATCATATTACTAAAATAAATCTAGTCTAGTTATGAGTCCTATCCAAATCTAGTGATCAGGTTGGCTGTTCTAACAACCCCTCTCAAGCAAAGCGTCAGATGCTCAGAGATGCAAAGCTTGGATCTGAAGAGCTCAAATAGTGGACGAGAGAAACCCTAGGTGAAGATATCCACAAACAAAAGGGAAGTAGGAACATGAGCAACACATAGCTTGCCAGCAGCAACTAACTCTTGAACAAAATCATAGTCGATGCACTACTGTTGTCCCATAACAGGACTGGAGAACTAGAGAGTGGAACACGAAGATCTAAGAGAATATAAGTTAACCAAACAACCTCAGAAGCTGTGTTGGCGATGGCAAGATACTCAGGCTCGCTGCTAGAACCAGAAACAATGGGTTGTTTCTTAGCACCCTAGGAAACAAGTTTTCCACCAAGAAAATCAGCATAGCCATAAGTGGAACGGAGAGTCTCAAGACAACAGGCCCAGTAACATCAAAATAACCCAACATCTTGGGGAAGCTAGTGGAGCGAAAAGTAAGATAAAAATGTAGTGTACCTCGAATATATTGGAGAATCTGAGTAACCGCAACAAATGATCACCATGAGGGTTATGAAGATATTGACTGACAGTGTTGACCGTAAAAGCCAAATTAGAATGAGTAATTATCCGATACCGTAGAGCGCCAACCAGAGAGCGATAAAGCGTTAGATTTGGAAAGGGAGAACTGGTGGAGTTGTGAAGCTGTGAACTCGACACAAATGGTGAAGAAACTAGAGAAGCATCAGACATCCTGGCACGAGTGAGAATATCCCTGGTGTACTTAGCTTAGCCGAGAAGTAATCCCGAGGAAGTGGGTGAAACTTCTAAGCCAAGAAAGTAACGAAGAGCACTTAAGTCCTTGGTGGAAAATTCCCGATGCGTCCGATCAATAAAATGCTGAAGAAGTTACTTGTAAGAATGATGGCATCGACATAAATCAGCAAGTGCAGTAATGACGAACCCTAAGATAGAATAAAAAGTGAAGTGTTAGCTGAGCTACACAGATACCCGGTCTGAACCAAGTACGTGCTGAAACGCTAAAACTAAGCCAAAGGGGCTTTCTTAAGGCAATAAATATCCATTCACAAGAGACATACATAATCTAGATGAAACGGGTCCTTGTGGCCAATATGTTGGGCCATATAAACCGGAGTATTGCAGATGCCATTGAGGAAGGAGTTCCTAACATTTAGCTAATGAACCGGCCATGAGTGCATTGTGGCAATAGCAAGAACTATATGAATAGTGGAGGCATTGGTCACTAGACTGAAGGTGTGGTCAAAGTCAAAACCCAAGATTTGTGAAAAGTTCTACGCTACAAGAAGAGCCTCATGGCAATCAATTGTACCATCAAGATGATACTTCAGTCGATAAACCCATTTGGAGCCAACAATGTTAACATCCAATGGGTGTGGGACCAAATCCAAGGTGCGATGTCCCCGAAGAACTATCTCATCACCACAACAGAAACCCAAGATGGATATTGAAGAGCCGTGCAATAATTTGTGGGTTCTGAATGAGCAAGTAGAGCAACAAGAATACTCGGAGAGACAATATTAGAATAATTTCTTCGCTGAATAACCTCAGTCATTGATCGAGTCACCAGCCGATGAGTGCGAGGCCGAGAAGGAGCGACCGAATGAGTTAACTCAGCCGAAGTGGCCAGAGAGCATGGCTGGGCTAGCGGCCGGGTATATGGGTGGAGCAGTCACGCTGACTACAAGGCGATATGAATCCGTGGAGCAGATGGAGCAAGGTGGTGAAGATGACTAAGGAGTCGAGGGCTAGGAATGAGCAGATTCCATATCACGATTAATAAAGGAAATAACGTCCAATTTCAAAATAGAGGAACCAGTCGCTGAGGTTGTGAAGAAGGTGAAAGGAAAACAAGTCTCATCGAATTGAGCATGACGAGTGACATAGACTTTGCCAGTAGAATGATCAAGACATCGAAAACCTTTGTAGTGGAAGTTGTAGCCGATAAAAATACAAGGTATGGATCTGGGAGATAGCTTGTGATTAAAAAATGGGCAATCAAATGAGAATATTCGACAACCAAAAGGACGAAAGTTTGAGTAGATAGGATCTCGACCGCAGAGAAGACCATAAGGAGTAGTACCTTGTAAATCCAGAGTAGGTAATCGATTAATGGTGTAAACGGGTGTGGCAAAAGCATCATCCCAATGATAAAGTGGGAGGCGTGAGTGAAAAATCACCGTGAGACCCATTACAGTGACGTGTCAATGTATTCATTTTGCTCGCCCATTTTGCTCGGGAGTATAAGTGCACAAAATCTGATGGTAAATGCCTTCGGAGGTGAAATGAGATTGAAAGATTTTATTAAGAAATTCCATGCCACCATCACTTTGAAATACCTTAATTTTAGATGAAAAATGATTCTTGATGAGTGAATCAATAATAACAAGTGGCAAGTGGAAGTTTTAATCATTTCTCATGCACTATAATAACAATTTATCCTCTCATTTTTATCATTCTCTTGGCCAAAACTTCTATTCTCCAAACCCTTTTTTTCTTTTCTTTTCATATCCTTTGATGTTAGTTTATGTTTGATTTTCTTATGAATGTTAGTATGATTTCCAGTAGCTAAACTTATCTTTTGAGAAAAATTGATTGGGCTTCCAAGCCCACATTTGAGAAACTGATGCAGGGCGAATGGCGGCGAAAATTGAAGAAGTGATGGATCGCCATAAAGGTCCGATACAGTGACTTTTGCATCCGGTGTTAGAATTAGGCAAGGTCGGTGCCATTGGAATCGTTGCGTCTGGTGTTTTTTGGCCATTTGAGCTCGTTTAAGGCCTCAAAATGGCAATTTACTATTTTTTATTGTTTTCTAATTTTGTTTATTATCATTCCACGGTTTCCTTATAGTATTTAAATACCTCTTGTATTATTTCAAGATTTTATCTTTCGTAAAAATATTTTTTGAAAATATTTTCTTTCTAGTGGACTCCAAAATCAAAACCTAGGGTTTGTGCTTGCACCCCTTAATTGTTCTTCAAGATTTAGATTTGCAGATCTCGTTTGATATTCTGACTGCGTCAATTGGTATCAGAGTAGGTTTTTCCCTAACCTTTTCCATTGATTCATGATGAGTGATCAACCATTAACCAAGGCGAAAAGGAATGTAATTATCACAACACTTACTTCTTTGATTAGGCAGATGAAGGCATTGATGATGTGGGTGAAGAATCTGAGCAATGGCGAGCAATCGGCCAAGAGGAATCCAAATGGGTAGAATATCGTTCATGATTCATCAAGTTTGGATGAGGAATTAACCGACACGATAACTGGGATGAACCAGAGTAATTAATAGAACAATCTTGATTACCAGGTTAAGGCTGATATCCCCTTGTTTTATGGATCCGCGGGTGTAAAGCAGTTGCTGGATTGGCAGATCAATGTGGATCAATTTTTTGAGGGAAAACCCTGATAATTAAGCATTATAATTTGTAGCAAAAAGGTTGTGTTAATTCTAGAAACAATACCTTTGCCTCTTGATAAGACATTGGTCTGTAAGCCCATATCAATTACACGAGCCCACAGACACGTAAGCGGCCCAAGCTTCCAATGGAAGTATCAAGTTGCAAAGGAAAGGACTGATGGGATGTGACCTGTCCCATCAGCCCCCAAAATTATATATGAAGGAAGAGAAAATGCAGAAAATGTTGGTTGTCTGATTTCCTTGTTTCAAAACACATTTCTAGTACTGAACATGAAGCTCCGATCTAACTTGATCACCAGAGCAGGTACAGATGAAGGCCTACCTATTTGACATTTTGCTGGTTTCTTGTAGGTATTGGAACAGGCTTAGGTCAAGAATTGGAGATCAGTTACCCATACAAAATTTGGCATTAACAATGGTGTCGTCTGTAGGGAAGAATCATGCAAACCCACGAAGCTCAGACATCATGGAAGGATTCCCGGGAGTCATGAAAAGAGTGCTGTTGAACGATGTATTGATTGAGGACTTGATGAACGCAGAGGAGGAGCCAACCCTCACACCTATTGGAGAGTGAAACCGAATACAAACTGCTCCAAAGTTGACCAACGACTCAAACATTCTATAAACGATCATGGTTTCGTAGAAAGAGATGATGCGAAAGATAAGCCCGGATGACGGAGAACCAATGAGGGTGAAAACACCACATTAAGACGACGAAGCTCTTCCATGACAAATGATACTAAGGGATAGATCCCCAATAGGAGGATAATGAAGGTGATACTAGTTGTAATGCGTGGAGGAGGAAAAGACCCTTTCCGAGAAAATACATATTCCCGGGAAGCTAAAACCCTCAGTCGCAGCAATGGAGTACATTTGGGACAAAGCCTACATTCCTCTGGGTTAAAATCACGAAAGGAGAAACAGGAAGTTGCACAAAGGTGAGAGTGCATCATCCAAGAAAGCAGGAAGAGGGTCACCGTTAACAAAAAGGATCCACGTGTTCACGGCTGACCCCAAGCTGAAGATACTTCATAACCTAGGGCAATAAAATGGAGAAACAAACCTTGAGGAACATCTTCGTACTTGATCCACAAGGATGTTCACCTTCTCTATCCCACAGGCTATTTGGTGCAAGGTATTCGCAACCACCCTCACAGCGGTAGCCATGATGTGGTTTAAAAACTTCGAGGACAAGACCATAGAAAGCTTCAACCAACTAGAGTGAAAATTCCCAGCTCACTTCATGCAGCAGAGAAAGTTCCAAAAGAACATATTAGAACTGATGGCTGTAAGATAAAAATCAGCCGATACACTAGCAGAATACTAGGAAAGGTTCAACGATGATGCAAGGCATATGGAAGAGATGAGCAACTAGTTCCTCGTGGACACATTCATAAACAGATTGAGGCATGAGTTTCTTCTGAGATATTGCACCCTAAATCCTCCAAAATATATAGAGAAGCTGATGAAGATGGTAGACAACTTCAGTAAAGCTGATCTGGCGGATAAGAGAAAGAGAGAAACAGTGGTAAGTTCAGGCCAACAAAGAGGTGAGATAGAGGAAGATAAGTACAAGAAGAAAGTTGTGTTAGGCAGAGGCAGGATGTTAATATATGTTAGAAATTTCAACCCCCTGATTAAGACCCCTGGGGAGATACATGCCTGGGTAGCATCCAAGGGGATCTTGGAATATTCGAGGAAGATGAAGTTGCTATAGGAGAAGAGAGATAAATCTCACTTCTACAATTATGAAGATGACTATGGTCATGACACGAATGACTGTATATTCATGATAGTTTAAATATTTAATTATTAATTTTCAATACTAGTTGGTAGAGTAGTTAGTGTTGTTTTTATTTTGTAGCTTTAGTTTTTTTTTGTGTAGAGCATTTTCAATAGTTATTCTGGTTACTTCTAATATGTTTGCTAGTGTTTCTATTGGGAATGATATTAGCTACTTTCTTGTTTATGGTATATACCCGTACCACAAACTTAGAAACTTTACACTACCAACTAGAAAACGTAGGTGGTCGGAGACGGAGAAGGAGAAGGATAAGGAGAAGGAGGAGAACTAAAAGAGAGGTTCCACAAGGACCTGCTATTTTTGAAAAACGAGTTGAGATGGCGAAAGGCAATCATACACTTAGGGAGTTAATGACTCCGAATATGGAGAGTCAACCCCTTTGCACAGTTTTCCTGCCTTTACCACCTAATGTTACATTTTAGTTGAAGAGAGGCATGATCCATTGATTTCCCACTTTCCATAGCATCCATGGAATTGGCCGGAGAGGACCCGAACACACACCTCTGGAATTTTCACTTGGTTTGCACCAATATGAAACCATCGAAAGTGTTAGAACAGGAATAAATCTGAGGTCATTTCCTTTTTCGCTGCGAGATGCAGCCAAGGATTGGGTCTATTACCTTCCACTGAGTTGCATCACTTCTTTGACGGACATAAATGGGAGGTTTCTCGAGCAATACTTCCCAGCATAAAAGTCTGTAGGTTTGAAGAAGCAACTTTCCAATATTTAACAATTGGAAAATGAGTCCTAGTATGAGTAGTGGGAGAGGTTCAAGCGACTATTGGCTAGATGTTCATTTGGGGAAACTAACCCTAGAGGATGACATTGATAAGGTTGAGTTTGAAATTTATAAGTCTAAGCATGAATCACCATTTTCTTCTCTTCAATGCGATGTCATAACCTTATGTGATGAACTTGTTAAATGTGATGATCCTTGCATGATTGATGATGATGAGTGCCTTGATGAGTGTGATGAGAGAAATAATTCTTTGAGCTTTGATTGTGAAAATAATGTTGATGACACATATGCCATGCATTAGTGATGATCTTTATATTATTGATTTATTTTCTATGCTCTATAACTTGGAGCAGTTCGTGGATAGTGGCATGGACTTAAAAATTTCTTGACCACCTTCTAAACCCGAGAAAATGGCTAAGTATTCAACATTAGTTAAGGATGGATGTACACTATCCATTTTGAACAAAGAGCATGAAGGTAAGGATGACACTTTGTGGAGGCCTCTTCACAAAGATGTCAACGTCAGTGGAGTCGAGGATTGCCACTCCGGAGACCCAATGGTAGCTTTTTTAGTAGAATGCATGAAAAATAAGTCGGGAGGACGACAATAAAAATTCTGTGTTTTTCCTTACTTTTATTTGATGTTTTTGGTAGTTGAAATTTTGCATGTTTGTGTTTGTGTGACGAAGGATTTTGTGCGAAATTCTGGTTAATTGTTGAATATGAAGTTCAAGTCTCATGCCTGAAGTTAGAAGGAAGTGGGATTTTGGTGATATAGTGTTCGAAAGATTAAGTTGCTGGGGAGGCACGGGTCGTGTAATACACATAGCCCGTGTAAGATAATATGGCACGAGGCCTTCATAGGACATGGTCTGTGTCTTTTCCTTGTGCCAGTATGCAAACAAAAAGAAGTCCAGAATTTTTGCAGATTTGAATTTTTTGCCAAAATAATCACTCCTTCCCCATTTTTGCAGATTTTTTCTTCCCTAAGATTTTAATATCAGTGTGCTACACCAAACATTAACACCTTCCTTGAGCATTAATTCATAAAGCTTTTACTCTAAAAGTTTCTATTTTTGGCCAAACCATTTCTAACCCCTTTTTGCCTCTCTCCTAAATAACCCATTTTGATAAGATCTTTAATAATCCCACTATGAATTCGGAATACTTTCTCCCATCCATAAAAGCCATTTAACCAACTATAAGTACTTGAAAAACATACCCCCTCAACTCACAATTTGGACACCCTTTCTCAAAAGAAAGCATTCTTTTTTCTTGTTTAATTTTCTGCTCCCAACCTCCAATTTCAGGTATATATCTAGATTTTGTGTTTTCTTACTTTCTTTAGCATGATTATGTTGTATATGGGAAGCATGAGTTCGGAATTTTTTGACGTTTTAGGGAAGTATGTAGGTTATATGAATGTATTTTTATGTGTCAAACTAAGTGTGGGGGAATCTTATGGTTTATGTGTTGAGATGACATGATTTGCCATATGTAGGGTGTTTAGGAACAATGGTTCTTGTTAGTTGATATTTGATACATATGCTTGTGTATTCTTGCCATTACTATCTTTCTTTTGTTATGTTAGAATGAGTCCTAAAAGAAGTAGGCCAGAGAAAGGAAAAACTTCCCGAGGTGATAAAGGGAAGGGGTTAGCTAAAGTTGGGAGGCAAGAGCCGACCACTCCTATTCTTTCTAACCCCGCCATTGTTGATGATTTCATGGGATTGGCCAATATTACCGGGAGTGCGTCCTAGAAATTGAAGTACCTCAATAGGCGAAAGAAGACCATCTTGGACACAAAGTTTGTGTGCAAGAAGACCTTGGTAGAACTAGGCCTACTTGAAATTATCACCTACTTTCTAAGCCTGATAGGCCTAGAGGGCTTCCTAGAGATGCAATCCAAGACATACATTAGGTGAACCTTGGAATTTTTGGAAATCATGGAGCAAAGGTCGGACAGTGATGGGAGGAGGACAATCACTTTCCATTGACGACAAGGAATATCCGATGACTCATCAGGAGGTCGCTTGAGCATTCGGGTGGAAGTACAGGAAAGAAGTCCCAAATACTCACCGATAAGGGCTTCCTTTCTCGTTGAGCAGCTTTTGGTGGAACTTGACGAGTGAGGAGAGAAACCACTTGGGCAAGAGTACCAAAATAGTCCACCCGGCTTTGCGGTACATGCACCAACTCAAATCCATGGAAGTTCTTTTCTATGGAGAGATTTCTCAATGCCCCAACCGAGACTTTAAAATCCTTTGGGCGATGACTCCGGAGTGAAATTTATACCCCAACTTGGTGGAGACTTTCGTGGAAGAGTGCGTAGTTGTGGGGAAAAATAAAGGCTGCAAGATACCTATGGGAGGCATGGTCGGGAATTTGGTGCAACGCATCAGATATTTGGCTCCCTCTCGCTTAGCGGTGGAAAACATAGTCATTCGGAGACGAGATGAACAATGGATATGTTGGCAAGGGCCTTAATGATTTCCACCACTACCTCGGAGGATCGCTTCATTTGGTTTTACGGTGGTGCCTCAGTTTGCAACTTCATGGTACTTCTGCAACCCGAACGGATATCCATAAACCATGACACTGCCTTGGAGGACCTCTTCCGAGCTCCCGATCCAAGTTTGGAGAAGGTATTATACAACACTCTCTAGGCCCCGAACGTGAACATTGAAGAAGAAGATGGTGAAATCCAACCTAGAGTACTACCTACCAGAGTTAACCTACCGGCAGATTTCTTCGACAAATTTTGCACTTTTGGGGAACAACTTATGAGTTCAACCCAAATAGTGCAAGAGATTGGTCACGTGGTAGGGGGAATGAGCTTGCAAATGGAGGAATTCGAGACTAGGCTTGACACTATGGATGACACCATGAGAGATTGGGGAGTTAGGTTGGATTCTATTGAGCGGGAAGTGAAGGAGGAGTTTGCTATAGTCAATGGGAAAGCCTATGTACAAGAGGAAGCTATAGAGAAATTGATCGAGAGGATGCATGCTTGAAAGCTTGAACCTTTTATGACCTAGTTTCCATTGAGAGGCAAAGATTGAGGCAAGAAGAGAGGAGGAGAAGGTGCGAGGCAAGACGCATGAGAGCGGGCCCTTTGGGGTCCCAAGAGTAAGTGCTTCTTATTTTTCCTTACTCCACTTATGATTTATAATTTTATGATGCATTGGGGGCAATGCAAGATTTAAGTGTGGGGGAGGAAGTAGTTAGGCACTTAGGAATTCGAACAAGATTCATTTGTGTTTTGTGTTATTTTGTTTTTTATTATCTTCATTATAGTATAAAGCTCACCTTTCGGGAATTTTGTGCTACATAAAAAATTAAAAATAAATGAAAAAATACCAGATTAAGTAAAAAATCCGAAAGGGCGACTTAGGCAACAATGGGAAAGGCCCAGAGAGGTTGAAAACCTATGGAAATGTGAGAGGACATGGTGTGGAAAAAGATGAGAAGTGAGGAAACATTTGTGGGATGCTAGAATGAAAATCCCAAAGGGCTCCTAGGCAAAGTGATAGAAATTGAAAAATCCTATGGTTCTCTTTGATTGTCGTTTGGAAGTCATTTTGGTAGAGTAACTTAGCCTCACACTCGTTTTTGTGAACTTCCCCTTTTTATTGGTATGATTAGTTGGATAGGTTATCTTAGCTTCTTTAAGGAGTGAGAGTTGTGAGATTCTTACATCTCTAGGGGAACTAGGGCAGTCTATGAATAAATGTTGAATGTTTTTGGGAACTCTTTGCATGCTATGTTCCGCTTAGATATTTTCTCATTCTTGTTTACTCGAGGATGAGTAAATGTTTAAGTGTGGGGGAATTGATCTTCACCTAGAAGCATGTGTTAACCAATGCATTTAGGAAAAATGTTTGCATCTTTTGTATGGTTGATTGCTAGGTTTAGTTGGGTTTACATCACATGGGGTTTTGATAGCCTTTGCTGGTTTTCTTGCCTAAATCCATCGTTTTGTAGATTTATTTAGACCGAATGGATGCTATGTCCTTACGATTATTTAGATCCTATTTTTTGAGTATCATTGTAAATCACTCGTAAGCACTTTGAAGTAAAAAACATTCGCAAGAATGTTAGAAGATATTTATAGTCCATTCGCAAGCATTGTAGTAGACTGAAGACCACAAGTTTAATCGTTGTAATAGATGGAAATACGCCAAGAAGAAAGGAGTTGAAGTCTGGACAAAGGTGAGGACTGGCACGACCGTGTTCTATTGCACGACCAGTGCTAGCCGAATTGGTGGTGCCTAAGTAATAACACGAGTTGCAAGGAATTGCATGGTCCGTGCTGTTCGATGTGACAGTGCGGCTAAGTATGAGCATTGGTTGTGACCTATTGCACGACCCGTGCACCTTGAAGATCATAATCTAAAAACCAGCCCACGTCCTGCGTTGTTTTGCATAGCCACACTATCAGAAGGCCAAATGCTTAGCTCTAGTCGGCGACCTGCAAGGAATCGCACGGGCCACGCCATTTAGAAGGTCAAAATACACTCCCACCCGGCGGTCCATGAAGAAGTGCACGGCCGCACAACTCAAAAGACAGAGAGACCACTTCCAGTTGGCAGCCCCTTCACTATTGCAAGGGTCGTGCTGTATGATTAAGTATGATTTTAGAAAAGGAATTACGAGAATGAAAACGTATTTCATTGATTCACGCAAATTTCCAAGTTGTGTTTGACATTTGACTTCCAAAATTGTGTCACAAACTGAAACAATGTGTTATCTTTTCAAACGAGTGGGACACTTAATTAAGATGCGAGGCTTAAGGTTGCAAATTTCTAAGATACCACCTACCGAGAAAAATGGGTTTATGCAGCATGGCCAGAATTTTCAAGTTTGACAATGTTGTACAAGAAGCAGTCGAAGAAAAACAAGTATCGTCAATAAGTGGGTTCTAACAGCTGTGCCAAAGCAGCCCGTCACCCTATAAAATTGTATAGATTTTTTTTTAAAATAGCTTGTATTTATCAAAAATATCAACAAATATTTATACAAGAGATTGTTTAGAAAATAAGCAAAACTATGATAATTCTTTTATAAGTACTATGATAAGCTAATCATATACAACTTTGGTTTTTCATAAATACATATTATATTCCAATACCCTCCATAAGCTCGTGGAGGTGGAGTGACATGAAACTTGGACAGAGGAGTAACAAAATGAGTAGTACCAAAGGCCTTAGTAAAAATTTCAGCAATGTGGTCAAGGGAACGAACATGACAAATCACCAAAGAACCATCTTCAACCTGCTCACGAACAAAATGATAATCAATTTTAATGTGCTTTGACTGCTGATGAAAAATAGGATCGACCGATATATAAGTTGCACTAAGATTCTCAAACAATAGAATAGGTGGAGGCAAAAGAGGAGTTTGAAACTCATGTAACAACTGTTGAAGCCAAATGAGCTAGGTCAACCACCACATCCAGTTATCTACCCTATGGATTCATAGGCCATATGCCACATCCAGTTATCTATACGATTTGTTTACTCAATGCTATATCATAATTAAAAGCCTAATCGAAGACTTAGTTATTATTACTCTCAAAGGTATCTAATCTACAAATCCCTTCTAAAGTGGCAACATAGAAAATTCATATCACTAAGATGGCATCACCATTTTCCTCCAAAGGGATAAACAATATCCTTCGTCACTCGATTGCCCCTGCCCATGTTAATTCTAATAGACGAACAACATGGTTAATCCCATAGTTGCGGTTGAAGAGATCGAGTAATCTTTTTTTTGAAACCATCCAATTATTGTTAGGAATCTCAATTTTGTTCATATCGAGTCTTCTTCATCTTGTAATTAAGCAACTCTTTCCTAATGTTCACCTATTTTGGTTTAAGAGGGATTGGGGTCCCTTAATATAATCCCCCCCATCCATAATGAGATGGTTTCAAAAAAAAAATTGAGGTTCTTATTCCTGCTATATAAAGTATGATAGTTGGACAACCGTAAGCTAACTCCACAGATGCATTTGAAAGAATCAAATGCACAACAATATTTTACAAACTTTGTGAGGGACACTATAAAATGCATGATCTCTATAATAGCACAGTAACTTTGGTTACAACGTTTCAAGATACAAATTGCATGGGTGAAGAAACTAGGAGCTTATAATGGTGGAATCTTCTAGGGACGAGGGACCATTGGTAATAACGGGTGTCCTTCGACTGGGAGAGGGGGGAGTGTACACTAGACCACCGCCGAGAGTCAAAAGACATCCTCTACGTTACATCCAACTACGAGAATTATGATTATTACCTATATGCTCAACGCTATATTTTAAACGACCTGCTCATCATTCGTATGCCTAGAGCGACATTATCCCAATCTATATTTAATCTAAAACTCCGTAGACTTGATCGAGAAAAATTACTTTGGGCATACCTCGATAAATAAATAAATATTTATAGCACTTGGTCGGATTGACTATCCGATCACAGCTGTGTGTAGTAAAATTTTGGATTCCTAACATCTCTGTGTACGACCTCAGTTTTACCGTTATATACCCCATGGGTAGAATAAATTTCTATCTTTGATTCTTAATAATCCTCCTCTCGAGTTTAACGACCCATGGAGAGGGTGGGTCAATCATGGAGCATTACATTGATTCTAGATATTATGTTGGTCTGGAAGGGATCCCCCACATCAACCTATTCTGTGAAGCATTTGTAGCCTAATAAGTGTTTTTCCCATTAGTTGAGCTTAGATGAAGTTCAACATTGGAGAAGACCATTCGCGTGAATCGTAGTAGATCAGAGGTAAATTAAAAGCTCGGTAGTATATTGAAAGCCATCAGATTTAATAGTAGAAAAACAAGTGGTCGGGAGAAGAAAGAAACAAGAAGAGAAAATTTTCAAGCAAAGGGCCAGGACTGGTTATCGGGCACAGACCATGCCGGTCGGTTTGTCCAAACCCAGGTCCTAAAAACAGACCGTGTAATCTTTCAAGGTCTATGTAAATAAATTTTCTCGAATTCATGTCCCAATAAACGGACCGTGTATATTTATTTGGTCCGTAATTCTCAGTTTTCCCACAACACAGTCCCAGAGAATGAACTGTGTAGTTTTACATAGTCCATACCAAGACTCTCGGCATGGTCCAGGCTAGCCTGTTGACCAAGTGATATGAATCTCCTTGCGAAGACTCTGGATTGCGGAATATTGGATCTTTAATTCAAATGGAAATCTCGCCCAAC
>JAULKM010104374.1:0-24881 GCA_032355605.1 Rubia tinctorum | reverse complement strand
TAACCAAGTTGTGTGTCTTGCATTTATTTACTTTACATACTTGGTTAGGTTAACCTACGTTGGAACATAGGCTTAAGTATTAAATCGGCTAAAACGGTAAAACCAGTTTTTCAACTCTGAACTGAAAAGGCTTTGTTCGATTGCTTTGATAAATCGAGAGGGGAAAATGAGCAGCTATGGAATCAACGTTTCTCTCAAGTGCACGAAAAGGCTTTCTTGTTCTTTTCCGGTTCTCATAATTAAATCCAAGACAATAAAGTTGAGATGATTGGGTTTGGACTTTACATGATCGAGTAAATAAATTAATTACGCAGAACTTTTCTAAGAATATATTAGTTTTATTAGACTTTAACATAATAAGAAGAAAAAAATTGAATTATAATAGAAAATTGAATTTTTTGATATTCTAACTTTTGTGGAAAATAATTTTCAGGTCAAGATCATTCTATTATAACTTTGTTAAAATTTGCACCTGACAATCGGTAGAAAATAAGGGTAATAATTTGTGTTGTATTCATGATTTGGGGTACATTATATAAAAGTACAAAGGACATATAATTACAAGGAAAATGAAATATAATCAAATTACACATACAAGTAATATTTATAGAGTGAGTCTCCTGACAAACGGTCTGTCCATAAGCTTATGGAATGGGATGGGCATGTTTGCAAATTTCAGAAGTAATGCCAAAAATATGATCCGGGTTATAAGAAACTAAAACTGGATCATAAATCAAGAACCCGGACATTCCTTCTTCCCCAAATAACTACCTCCGAAATACTTGGGGTTTCCTTACTCTCCAAAATTCAGATTTCACCGAATCTTCATCTCAGATTACACCGATTCCTTCTAAAAATCACGATCTCCTGCTTCTCCGACGTCCTCCGACAACAACTGGCTAATTTTCGATGAAATTCAGGAAGAAAACCACGAATTAGAAGCAAACCTATGACTACGACCGATTCAATCAGATTTCCCTGCTTTTTTGACGTCCTTTGACGACAACTAGCGTTTTTCCGACAAAATTGATGAACAAGCAACAACCTATTGAAGCCGATCAAATTTCAATAGCTTTAGTGGTAAAAACTAATGCAATTGGATCGGAACCTGCTGAAGAAAATGCAATCTTAACTACCGAGATTCAACTCCAAACAAATAATATTCAAGGTGAAATATTACCGAACTCAATTGAAGGTATGATTTTCTCTCATTGAACTAGAAATTATAATGACGAATATAGCTGTTTTTTAAACTTCTGGACCCGAAATTCGACTGCCATGAACATGTGGAAACATTAGTACTATAAACTACATGCTGCTGAAAATTTTCTTATAACTTATGCATTTGTTAACTTAAATCATGTATAGTTTATGATCAAACATGCAATAGATTGAAATGAACAAAAACGCGGAGAAACCATTTATCAATTACGACTTTTGAAAAACTTGTGCATTGTTCAGCTTATAACATGTACAAAATACGCTAAAATTTGCATATGTTACACTACAAATAGTATTTATTATAGTGATCAGAACAGAGCTTTTATAAGTTTGAAATTCTAAGTAACTTCCTGTATACTTTGCATAAATCACATTAGAACATGAATGTCTTACATTATAAACTGTATTTATTATTTTATACAGGTGCATGCCTTTATAAGTTTGAAATTCTAAGTAATTTCTTGTAGACTTTGCATAAATTACATTAGAACGTGACTATTTTACATTATAAACTGTATTCATTATTTGATACAGGTGCAAACCTTTTATAAGTTTCTAATTCTAAGTAGCTGCCTGTAGATTTTGCATAAATTACATTAGAATGTGAATATCTTACATTATAAACTGTATTCATTCTTTGATACAGGTGCAAATTTTCCAAATTTAAATGAAATATATGCCAGTGAAAATTCTACCGGCGTAAAAGCAAAAACAAAATATGGAAGCTATACATGCTCTGTATAAGAAGCATGCAAATGCTATTGGTTTCAGCTACAGGAAAGACTGTCAGCGTCTAAACAACAAAAGGCAGGTTCGTGAAAAGTACTACAAGTGCTCTTTTAGAGGACAACCGAAAAGATTAAAACCCAGCATCATCATCCCTCTTCCTTGTGTGGATAATGAAAGTAATTCTGCAAAAAAAAAGGACCTGATTACAAAAACAGGATGCCTAGCTGAAGTTAGAGTCAAACTTAAGAAGGATTATTACATCGTGGCTCACCACATCACCGTACAAAATCATGAATTAACAAGACCAGCCTGACAGTATCTTAGTAGGAGTGAACGGAGGATTACAGAAGACAAAGGAAAGGTCATTGCATCAATGGAACAAGCAGGTTTAAGACCTACTGTAGGATATAAATACATGGATTTTGAAGCTGGCGGAGAAGAAAATCTAGGGCATACGATAAAAGGCCATCTCAACTTTGTGAGTCGACTTCGAATGAAAGAAATCGAAAGTGGAGATGCTTAGAAAGTTGTTGATACACTCCTGGAAATAAATGACAAGGACAGATATTTCTTCTTCAAAGTCAAGTTCGACGAGGAGACAAGATTATCAGCAGTATTTTGGAGAGATTCAATGATGTTGGAGGACTACAAACTCTGCGGGGATGTCACCATATTCAACACTACGTACAGAACAAACAAGTATAACTTGATTTGTGCACCAATAGTTGGAATCAACAATCACTGGTACATAACAATGTTTGCTTAATGTTTGCTTGTGCTTTTATTGCAAATGAGTTGGCTGGTACTTTTGTGTGGCTCCTCAACACTTTCAAGAAATCAATGGAATAGGAGGAACCCGTCACAATATTAACAAATTAAGATCCTGCAGTGGGCAAAGCAATAAATGAGGTTGTTATGAAAAATTGTTAATTACAGATCTGAACACTGAATATGGTCTGTTAGAATCTGAAACTATTACCTTACAACATGTATTAAATAACTTATAAGCGTTACTTGTTACTTTAAAAAACAGGTCTGAAAATGATGCAACTTCAGAAATTTTACTACTTACAAACCTAAAACTAAATAGGGAATGTTAGATTCTCCACCTGTTAGCTTACAATATGTATAAATTATGCTATATGAAAAATTAATTACTTTGTAAATTCATGTATTAATCAACTTTCATTTCCAGGTACAAATTTTAGGTCTTCAAGAACAAAAAACATAGGTGGTGCTTAAGGCACATAAAACATAATGCAATACAGCATTATGGGAAATTGGAGAAAGATGAATCGTTCAAAAATGCTTTAGACTATTGTATGAAGGGATGCGCCAATCTAACTGAATTTGAAGAGAAATAGAGCTCAATGATTGCCAACCACAAGGTGGAAAATAACACATAGTTTTAGCGGCCATACGACATTCGTGAGAAATGGAGCACAGCATTCAGCAAAGATATTTTCTCTGCCAACATTCTATCATCACAAAGGAGAGAAAGCACCAACCATGACCTATGATTCAATGCAAAAAAAAAACTGCACTCACTACTTCTTTGAGCTCTTCAACCAAACTATAAAAAAGTGGAGGAGAGTGGAAGCAGACAAGGAAAATACATGTGCAAAAGCAAAGCCAAATTTTGAAGGAAAAAAAAGAAGGTATGTTTACATTCAGAATATTTAATACCGATATTAATTTGACTAGAACCCAAAACTGTTAACTTAAAATGTGCATTTGTTTCCCAACTACTGGGCCTGTACATGTTTGGTTAAATATGCTTCAAATGTTTACACACTTGCATTGTACAAAGGATTCAAAAAGAAATTTTCTCTTAAAATGGCAACTAAATTCAAGGAAGTGTTCTCAGAACCACTGCCAAGAATATATGAAGTTAGCCTAGAACATGATGAATTTAAATATAAGACGGTCGGTTACAAAAATATAGACGGCCTAGTTGAAGCACAATGCAAATGCAAATGCTTTGAAGTGTCAAGTATGTTGTGCTTTCACATTCTTAGAGTATTGCACCTCAACTCTATCACTGAAATTCTAGAGAAGTACATCCTCAAAAGATGAACAAAAAAGGCAAAAACAGAAATATGGTACAAGGTTCTTAGCCAAGGAAAACAATAATCAGAAAACATCAATGGTTCAATTTCATGTAGGAATCATATGTCCAACAAATGTTACAATTTCGTTTTGAAAAGCGAAGGAAACTCATAAGCTAGGAGAACCCTTGAAGAGATATTCGACACGTATTCAGCAATAATAGAAGAATTGCTGGCTTCAAACACCAATGCCATTGAACAATCAGCCACAAGTAGCTAATGCAACTCCAAACCATAACAATTGCACCTAAGGTACTTGATCCAGCCCAAGTGAAGACAAAAGGAAGAGGAAAAAGGATGAAGTCAGGAGAAGAAAACTACTGAATTTGGTACAAAAACACCAGATGTAAAGATACTTTAAAAGTAGGATTTTTAGGATACATATTGCATTTATTTACCTATATATCGTATTTGCTTTTGATTAAATTTTAAAAATGTATTACACTGAATAACATACTGTATTTGTTGCCTTACAGCTGTCACTTATTAACTTAGAACTTGCATTTGTTTGCTTACCAAAAAAACCCACATTTGTTAAGCCACTTGCATTCTGTATGACATAATTTTAGTGATATGAAATCATTTAATACATGTAGAATTAGTTGGCTTACAACTATAATTAATTAACCCATCAATTGCATTTGTTTTTTATATGCTCAGCTAATCACAACAATTAAAAACCCACAATAATTAAAAACCTATGAAATAACTAAAATGTAACTTGGTATTAATAAGCATAAAAATAGTACTTCTTAATATTCAACACGAATTTGTTTCAAACAATATTCAGCCATAAAATATATACTAAAACAGCGTCTCAAAGACACATAAGTTGTATCAACCATAAACAAATCAGTCTCACATAAGCTGATTACAAATCATCAAAAAACAATTAAAAAACATCAAATTCAAACCTGCATATCATCAAGTCCTTCAATCCCAAGGGAGAATGAAGGAATCATGGAACGGGGTTTCCTCATGTATTCATAAACAATCCTATAAACCCACTCATGTGTCTTTTGGTCTTCCATAACTTCCAGTGTGCTCTTGACATACTCAAGATCCTCACATGCACCTTCTTGTTGTGGTTCTAATTAGGGTTGTGGCTGCAGTTGTGGTAGCGGTTGTGTTTGTACATTGGGACTAACATTTGCTCTCTCAAGATTCTGCACCAAAGCTCGAGTAATAACCTCCATGTCTCGTTTCAAAATGAGACATGCCCTATGCACATGCTGAGAGAAAAACCATAGACAAACAATCATAAACTAAAACCAAACAATCAAAAACTGTTTAAAAAAACATGAACTACAAACTGCATTAGTTTAACTAAACGAGCATTAGTTTTAAAACAATATGCACTATTTTAAATAACTATCAGAAAAAATACAAAAAACTTACATTACTAGAAGATTTCTCAATGGCATCATTGGTCATCACATCACTTGGAATGTGATACGAAATGATTCCGGGCTCCTGACCAACGCCATCAAATGCAATAGTCGGAGTATGAAGTCCCTCATAGCCAACATCTCCTTACGAATTTCCTTGGATTCATGGCTGCTACTTTTCTCTTTCAGCTAGCCATCCTTGCTTAAAAGAAACTCACCCTCAACCATAACTCCCTTATCAAACCTCATCTTCTCAAGAAAATGAACTCTCTTCAACAAGGATTTATTAGATCAATGCATGAGCGAGGGCAATCTAGTAGGGTCAAGCCGACCTCTAAAGGGAAACCTATAAATGTAAGGCAGCAACAATACAAAGACACATCCACTAACGGAAGACACATTTTTACTCCCATATTTAAAGCTACCAACACCCTCACACAGACGATCCAGAACTAAGCCACGCTAATCAAGACTCTTAATAATTCCCACATTCTCTAAAGCACCAACAATCTTCATGTCTGCAAAATTTCTTGTACTTAGGGCCAAGAAAGTACACATCACATACATAACAAAACATCTCTTAAACTGATCACCACCATCACTCAGTTTAATAATATCATAAAAAATATTCATGTACGTGATATTACCATATTTATCAGCCCCTAACTCAGTCCTCCGTCTATCCCTAATATCCACGTCCTTAGAGATACCCTTCACATTGTTCTTCACTAGCCCCACAAGACACACTGGAACCCTAGGAATGCAGAAAATATCATACACATCATCAAGGGTAATAATATACTGGGAGCTGGCTACTTCTTGGACACACCTCATGGGATCAAACCTCTCAACCAGCCATGGAATGATTCCAACAGGGATAGATTTAATATCAAAATGAAGCAGACCACCAAATTCTATTTCTTCAACATCCTTCTTCTGCTTAGGAGTCAAAGAATGAAAGACATATTTCAGCTTCAAAGGACAACAGGCACTAGAGAATTTCTTTGTAAACTTGAAAAAAAATTGAATATGAAAATATTAGACATACACACCTTCAAAAGTTACTAATAAATTCAGGATACTAATACACTAACATGTGCAAAACTTAAGTCTAAAACTAACAAAGAAAGATGAAAATTTAAACAATAACCAGTCACAATATCTAGTACAACAAAAATGTTAACATATGCAACATTTAATCAAACAAATGCAAGTTCTAAGATAACACTGAAGACAACAGTTTTTTTTTTGGAAAAAACAGCTAGATAGACATTAGTAACAAATAAACTACGAATATTAATATATGCAACATGTAAGCAAATAAATACAGTTTCTTATCAACATGTAAGAAAATATAACAAGACTAAAAATATACAAAGTATTAATAACAAGTAACACCTAAATATTAACATATACAACATTTTATGAAACAAATATAGGTTGTAACATATTCAAAGAATATTGAGAACAAAAAAGAAAAAAACATACGTGTTACCCTCCTCATCAACATGTTCTACAACCTACTTCTTTGGAAGATTACGCTGCTATTTGGAAGGTCTTCCATCAACAACAGTACCTCCTTCAACAGACACCATTTTCCCAGAATCTGATGCTCCACCAGCTGCTCTATCCGTTTTCCTCTTCACACCAGATTTATTACCAACTTCATCTTCTGGCTTCTTCGACTTTGCCTTCAGTTTCTCACTGAACTTTGCACCACCTTTCTTCTTTTTCTTCACAACTACTACCTTTGTCTTTTTCTTCAACTCGCCAGCATCCAACTTCCCAACTACTTCATTCCCCTTCTTCTTCAACTTCAGGGAAAGGGACTTCTTTTTCGGACTCTGAGACACTACCTTCTTTTTCTTAGCAGCTGGGGACATCTTCTTATTTTGTCATTCAATATTGATAACCATAGAAGGTACACCTTCCTCCCTAACAGACTCACTCTCATTCCTATTCAACATATTCAAATCATCAGCACACTCCTCAAAAAATGCATCAACTTCAACATCAATTTCTTTAGAAAAAACATTCCACTCAACACCATCAACAACACCAACACCATTAGAACCACCTTCAACACCATCTGACCTTACACCATCAACAGACCTAACACCTTCAGCAAACCCTTCATTAAACCTAACCCCTTCACCACCAACACTAACATTTTCAATCATTGTATCTAAAACATCATAAATAGCTTCCCTCACTACCCCAGCCACCAAAGAACCCCCAGCCTCACCAACCACCTCACCAGCAACTAAACCACCAGCCTCACCAGTTACTGAACCACCAACCTCAACAACAACTGAACCACCAACCTCAACAACCACTAAACCACCAGCCTCAACAGCCAATGAACCCCCAGCCTCATCAATACCAACTGCATCTCTACTCATTCGAACTACATCACTCAACAAAGTGTTATGGTCGAAGTCGTTAAAATCCTGGGTTGATCCACCTTCAATATCCTTCAATTTCTTGATAGTAACTTTCAACCTTTTTTTCTTCGGTGAGGTAGGAGCAGCTGCAACAGAAATCTCAGAGGTAACAACACCACCAATTCTTACAGAGCTACATGCTAATGAGGCAACTACACAACAACACAGAAGCACAAAATATATAAGCACATTAAAAAAACATAATCACATAAATAAAATACAATATATAGGGAAAACAAAACAACCTCCAGACGTGTAGAACTGTTGAATCTTCTTCAGCTCAGTTTGTAGTGAAGGTCCATCATTCTTCTTGGATTTCCTCACAAGAGGCACAACATCTGAACACCATAACACATTTAAAATATATAACAACTCAAAATAATTAAGTAAATAAATGTAATACAGAAATATTAAAATCACCTTCAATTTTTTTTTCAGGTTCAACATTTTGAAATATGTCTTCAACTCCTCTAGGAAAAGCTAAAATATATATATACACAGTCAGGAAAAAATTTATTACATGACAATCAATAAGCAATATAATCTAAGACACACAAACAATATAACTAACTAATAAAAAAAAGTATGCTAACATATGCAACTTCTAATGAAATAAATACATGCTATCAAATCAGAAGAATACACACACAGTACAACTAACTAATACAAAAAGTATGCTAACATATGCAACTTCAAATGAAATAAATACATGCTATCGAATCAGAAAAATACACACACGGTATAACTAACTAATGCAAAAAATATTCTAACATATGCAACTTCTAATGAAATAAATACATGCTATCAAATTAAAAAAAAATAAAAGTAGAAATAATATTTTCATAGTTTTTCAAAACATATGCACAACATAAATAAAATAATGCACACTACAACAATCAAGAGCTATCATATATATATATATATATATATATATATATATATATATCTTACACTATAACATATGAAAAACTTTATAAACTAACAGTCAATAAACAATATAATCTGAGACATACAGTGTAACTAACTAATGCATGTTGCATATTAACAGATGAAACTTCTAATGAAATAAATACATGCTATCAAATCAGAAAAATACACACAGTATAACAACCAGTAGCTATCATAAAGTAAAAAATAAAAAATAGAGCAACTAACTAATACATATGTTATACTAACACATGCAACTTTTAAAACAAACAAATGCATGTCATAAAGAACACTCAAAACATGCAGATCTGACTTACAAATAATAATAAAAAAAACACACTCTTAAAAGAAAGTCAACAACAACAAGACTGAAAAACACACATACACACACAACAAGAAATAAAATGCGCGAAACTCAAAATATATATAAAAAAAGAACCAGGTGAGGAAGAAGGAGAAGGTTGCGTCATTTTCTCTGCTTTAGGGGAAATAACCTTCCTTCCCTTCGTTATATCAGCACCATATTTCGGAGGAAGACCTCATGCTTTACCCTTCGCCTTACCCATACTCTACAGAAAATAAGCAACAAAGGTGTTAAATCGAAACGACGAACGATTATCGAACATTAAAATATGAACGACGATCAATTATTCAAACCTAGAGTCGTAAAAATGCAGAAGAAATGAAAAATTACCAAATTCAAGCTTGGATTGAACGACGAGATTGCGACGAAGTTGAACGATGACGAAAATGCAGAATTGGCGATGAATTCGGTGAAGAAAAAAATGAGAAAATTACAGAGCAACTATGGCGGAAAGGAGAGAAAAAGTGAGAGAGAAAAGGAAAAGTAAAGTGGAGAGAAAACTTGGAGAAGAAAACGGTAAAAATAAAAAAGGTTCAGTAAACAAATGGGAAAAAACCGATGGGAAAAACAAAATGAAAAAAGGAATGATAATTTATAATAACTTCCCCTAATTTATAACTAATTACAATCTGAACCCCATGTTGCTAATAAGTCCCTGGGCTATCCATAAACTTATGGACATGCCACCTTTCCTGAGACTTTCTCATATTTATATTCGTTAACACCCCTCCTCTAGTTGAAGCACGGGGATCAGAAATGCCCAACTTGCCAAGTATTGAATGAAACTGATTTTGTCCAAGAGTTTTAGTGAATAAGTCCGCAGGTTGATCAGAAGTACGGATATGATGAGTAACAATAGTACTAGACTGTACAAGATCATGGATGAAATGACAATCAACCGCTATATCTTTCGTACGTTCATGGAACACTGAATTTTCCGCAATATGAAGAGTCGATTGACTATCACAGAACAATTGCATAGGAGCAGAATGCATAACACCTAAGTCTCGACGCAAGACTTAAGCCACGACAACTCACAACAAGTAACAACCATGACACGATACTCTGCTTCAACAGAAGAAAGAGAAACCAAGGTTGCTTCTTAGTCTTCTATGAAACCGGAGAATCACCGATCATCACAAAGTACCCAGAAAGAGAGCACCGTGTAATAGAGCATGCAGCCCAATCGGAATCACAATAAGCCGTCGACTGTAAAGAACTACGTGAAGAGAGAAATAAACCTTGACCAGGATGACTCTTCAAGTAGTGGAGAACTCGAATCGCAGCTTGCTAGTGAGGAACACAAGGAGAATTCATAAATTGAGCAAGTGTATGAACCGAATAGCTAAACTCATGACGAGTAATGGTAAGATAAATGAGGCGACCAACCAGGCGCCGATACTGTTCAGGATTATTATAAAGGGGACCTTCAACACACACAAGATCATGTTGTTGCTCCATATGAAAATTAGTTGGTTCAGAAGCTGATAAACCTGTGTTAGATAAAATATCCAGGGCTTATTTCCGCTGTGAAAGAAACATCTCATCCGGTCTTCTAACAATCTCTATACCCAAGAAATACCTAACTGGACCAAGATCTTTCATGTGAAAACAAGAGCTCAAGAATTTATTGAATTCGTAGATGAGCGACGAAGAACTACCAGTAATAACCAAATTATCCACATAGACAAGCACATGCATAAAAACTAAGCCACGAGAGAAAGCAAAAAGAGAGTAATATGCTTTACTCTGAACAAATTCAAATGCGCGTAAAGCCTGAGCCAATTTGGCAAACCAATTGCGAGGAGGTTTTTGAAGACCATAAAGAGATTTCTTAAGGCGATATACCAGTCCAGTGGTGCAGGATAGCTGGGAGGATGGTGCATAAACACCTCTTCATGCAGATCACCATGTAGAAAAGCATTTTGCACATCTATTTGATGAAGTTCCCAACCACGAATGATGACAACAGATAAAAATAGGAGAACCAAACTCATCTTCGCAACAGGAGCAAATATCTCAGTATAGTCAATTCCTTCAACCAGACGATTTCCAAGAACCAGATGAGCTTTGTGATGTTCAATGGTACCATTATACTTGAACTTGGTACGATAAACCCATTTGTATCCAATCACAATCTTATCCAGAGGTAGGGAAGTCAGGGTCCATGTCTTCATTGGAAATGAGTATGCTTCGATAACTCATAGTAAATGGTGATATCCTCATTGGAAGAAACTGCACCCAAAAATCTAGAATGCATAATAGAAAATTTATCGTAATTGACATACTCAGATAGAGAACACCCGAGGATAGTGATGGCGTAGAAGGGATTGTAGCAGAAGGGGGGGTCTAACTGCAGACATAGTCATCCAGATAAGCAGGAGGTCGACGATCGCGAGCACTTTATCAGGAAGGGGAAAGTCGGCCGTAGGAGGAAGCGCCAGAGCTGGAGCCACCAGTGAGTCTGACTGCGGAACAGGCACTGCAGGTGGCGGGACAGTCGTGGCATGCAGCAGAGAGACTGAGATATGCGACAAAGAAGCCGTGTTAGGCAATAGAGTGGCCGACGGAGCTGCCGATAGTGTAGGTCGACGATCAGCGTTAGGAGTCGCGTCATGCGGCTGAGCAACTAGCGGTGCTGGTAGAAACGCTGGGTGTGGATCGGCGGCGAGAGCCGCGGCATACGATGGCTAGTTAAGCGGGGCATGCGACATCGACGAAGGTGATGTTAGCGTCGCTGGTAATCACTGTTGGAGCAGACGATGAAGAACCAATAAACCAAGTGTCGGTTTGTGACAGTGCAGTCTGAATAGGAACAGATGGCACGGTAAACAAAACTGGTCTTCATAAAAATCAGCATCTCTACTGTTGAAGAAGGTGTGTGATTCCATTTCATAAAAGGCGTTAGTCTTTCTTTCCAGCAGGGTATCCAAGAAAAATGCACCGTCAACTTCTTGGAGCAAACTTGTTACGATATCTGGGAGTGTATGAGGCAAACCACAAACAACCAAAGACCTTTAAAAGCTTGTAGTTGGGGGTGTATCCATAGAGTAACTTGAATGGTGTACGGCCATTGAGTTGTTTTATAGGTGTCCAGTTAATCAAATATGCAGCAGTGAGAACACATTCTCCCCAAAAATCAATAGGCATAGTAGATTGAAAGCGCAAAACACGAGCCACATTTAACAAATAACGATGTTTGTGCTCTCTACGACCATTCTGCTGTGGTGTGTCAACTATAATATTCTAAAAAATAATGACGGATTCAGTAAATTATGATCTCAAAGGTAGGAATCCAATACCATTATCAGCACGAACATGATGAATAGAGTGCCCAAACTTATTCTTGATCAATGCACGAAATTCTATAAATCTAGAAGCTATATCTGACTCAGCCACTAATAAATAAACGTAAACAGCTTGGGAATAATCATCAACTATATTTAAAAAATAAAATGCACCACTAGAAGATAGTGTGCCATAAAGCCCCCAAACATCACAATGAATCAATTCAAACAAAGAACTAGCATTCGAAGAACTCAAAGAGAAACTATGTTTAGTCCGTTTTGCTCTATGACACACAGAGTAAGTTATAGAAGTATTATTTGTGCTAAAATAAAGATTGGAATAGAAAACACAGTAGATGATGGATGATCAAGATGTTGATGCTTTAATTATATGTAGAAAATGTAGCAACTGTTAGAAATGACCGCGGGAAATGAGATTGAACACACGTATCCACCAGACGAAGTCAGTAAACCCCCCTGCTGTTCACCCATGCCGATCATAGTCATCGTATTGATTTTTTGTAAAATGCAATAATTTTTAGTAAGCAAAGCTAGACATTTTAAGGCAAACATTCTAGAGCATGATAATAAGTTGCATCGTAGTGTATGCATATAAAGCACATGAGTAAGAGTGATATCTCCTAAACGCAAAGAACCATATTGTGCAGTAGATGACAAAGATCCATTAGGCAGTAGAACATTAATAGAATAGGTAGCAGCCGTAATGTCAATCAGAGAACCTTTGTCACCAGTCATGTGATATGAGACTCCCGAATTGAGAATCCAAGGTAAAATAGGCTTAACTGACCCATGGTCAGAAGATTAATTTAACTGAGTAAATAAATTAAGGGTCGTACTCCAATGGTGGTCAGACAAAGAAGGAACAAAATCAGATAGGGCAGGGGAGCCAGAGGCCGCAACTGTAAATCCTGGCAGCGAGGTGACAGTGCCGGCAAAAAGAGCCATAACACAAGTAATATTTATTTTCTTAATATATATAAATTAGCCCAAGGGGAGAGCAAATATATAGGCAGAACGGCAGGTAGATGGACAAGGCGCGTGGAAACAAGAGCTAGGGAATATCTGTAATGGCGCATGAAAACACGCGCTTCTGGAAGGGAATGAGCGTGTCCCTCTCAAACCCGCATGATTACACGCGCTTTTGGAAGGCGCATGCGTGGATCTCATGTGCACCTTCGTCTTCAGTAGGTAGGCCGGACGGAGATGATCCGAGTTCGCTGGAAAGGAGGAAATTGCAGTAGGGCACCAGTGAAGATGATCAGAGCGTGATTGGCGGCGAAAATTGAAGCAAAGAACTGAAGTCGGCGACTCGGCGGGCAAAGCAGAGGATCTGAGTGTAAACCAGCGACGCCAATGGTGTCGCCAACGGTGGAGGAGAATGTTGGCGGCGAACTGGTGTTGGCGGCGGACTAGATTTTCCTTTCTTATTTTTTTTAACGGTGGAAAGGCAGCTGGGATCGACGGTGTTCAGAGCACGGATAACATCGGAGAAGTTTGTAGAAATTTTAGGATGAAAATTTTAGGTTTTTACGTTTCAAGATTATGTGCTCTGATACCATATAGAAAATAAAGGTAATAATCTGTGTTAGTATTCATGATCTGGGATACATTATATAGAAGTACAAAAGATCTACAATTACAAGAAAATGAAATATAATATCATTACAATTAAAAGTAATAATTATATTCCTTAACACAATCTTTTTCTAATTTCGTAGGTTATTTTCTTCAGCTAGTATTATTAGCACCTATTTCTATATAAATTTTACAAGTATTACCTTAGGTGATATTGCATTAGATCTATCACAACACTTTTCAAAATTTAGGTAACACTTTTCAAGATTTATGTAACACTTTTCAAAGGTTTAAGTAACATTTTATAAATTATTGTAACATTTTTAATAAATGTTGCAAGAAAAGTGTTACGATAACTCTCTTTTGTAGTGGAGTTGTGGAATTTGTGCTGGCAAAGATTGACGGTGGTTCTGACGACGCTTCTGTTGGATGTTTAAGTGGAGGTACAAGTGGTGAACAAGCTTTTGGTGGCGGAATATGAGGTGGTGGATGGTGCCAATGGAGATTCGGATGAGGGATTGGGAAGGTGGTGGTGCCGCTAGAGTTTGTGGTGGTGAAATGGGATAGTATTATCACGCAAGAGTCATGTGATAATTTTTAACGACAATTTGATGCATGACGAATAGCGGCGAAAATTGAAGAAATGATGGATCGCTGTAAAGGTCCGATATGGTGACTTTCGCATCCGGTGTCAAAATCAGGCGAGCCCCATGCTGTTAAAATCGTTTCGAAGAGTAGAACCATACACTGTATGCTGTGATGCAGGGTGCTTTTTGGCCATTTGATCTCGTTAAAGGCCTCAAAATTGTTTTATTTTGGAATTTCTTGTTTTATCAGTCCAGAGTTTTATTATAGTATTTAAAGATCTCTTGTATTATTCCAATATTTTATCTTTCTTAATAATATTTTTTGAAAATATTTTTTCTCTGATAAATTCCAGAACCAAAACCTAGGATTTGTGATTACATCCCTTAATTGTTCTTCCATATTTGTACTTGCATATCTCTTTTAATATTCGGAAAGCGTCACAGTTATACCAGAATTGGTCTTTTGCCTCAAAAACTACTTTCCACAAAAGTAGTACCAAAAATGATTATTATGAAAATTATATGTGTGAGGTTTTAACCTTAATTTAATTATTTTTACTTTTACTCCCTTCATTTTTTGAACTTAATTATATGTATCTTTCATTTTGTCTCTACGCAGATAACCTCAATTTATTATTTATTGTACTTGATCACTTAAATTTAGACTTTTAACCAATCTAATAATCATATTAATATAAATAGTTAGATTCCCTACTATCCTTGTTATTACGGTTTTCATTTACGAAAATATAAAAGTAAAATAAATATATTTATAAATTAAGTTTTCGTACCGTTTCTTTTTCATCCACAAGTAAAACTCACTTCACTTCTTAAGCAGCGAATTCAGTTTACTACTCATAAAATGTTCGGCTCCCACTTTTACTCATAACTTTACAAACGTACATTGATTCAGTTTTATGTTTATCAGGGTTCTCTTTTACATAAGCTTTTTACTGGTAGTATAATTTCCTAAATACATGACATTGATAAGTGTAATTTTTGGAGTTGGTTAAGGGACATAAAATCCGGAGAAAATAAATGAGAAAATCTCAGTAAAAACGGGTTGTCCATAAGCCTATAGACAAATCAGAGACTATTTTAAAAAATGGGGTTCAGTTTGTAATCAATAAAAAATTGGGCATTAATTTAAAATAATGGTTTTATTTTAGTTTTCCTTATTTCTCTCATGAACTTTTTCTTCTTTCTCATTTTTAGCCTCCACTTTCTCTCTCCTCCTTCTACTTCTACGCCTCTCATTCTCCTCCCGTTCTCCACTTATTTTCCGCCTCTCCTCCAATTCTTTCCCGCCGTGTTTTTCAGCTTATATTCCGCCTCTTCTCCACGCTCGTTTTTCGGTCATTTTCTGGTGTCTGTTTCTATTTTTTCGAGCTCAATTCTTAGATAAAATTCCTTGAACATCATCACATTCGGTCAGAGCATCAGGTTTGTAGCTTTTTTTTATTTTCTAGTTCAATATAATTTTTGATTATGTGAATCTTTGTAGGTACAGGTATTATTGTTTGATTTTTCTGCGTTTTTATTTGTTTTCGATTGATTTTGTTTTGTATTTGCACTAGATTATGGATCAGGCGAAACTAATTGGCCTTGATCTTGATACTACAGTCGGTGATTATTACTCAATTTTTGTTAGATTTTTTAGATCTGGTATGTATTTGTTTCGTGCGTTAGATATGCATTGTTTTCTAGTGTTTTGAGTTGCAATCTGCGGTTTTTGAGATTTGGTTAAGAAGAGTCCCCTTATTATTACAACAAATTTGTTGATTATTCGTCTTGAATTACGAGGGGCATTAGTTTGGTGCAACATGCTTATATGTTGAACCTATTATAATTCGAGGTGTTCCTGTTAGTTGTACCATGAATGATCTTTTTTTCCATTCGTTGTTGATTGTTCGTTTTGAATTATGAGGTGATCCGTATACTTATATGTTGCATCTGTTAGTATTCAGTGTGTACTAGTTAGTTGTACTGTGTATATCTTTTTATTTTAATTTGTTTTTGCTTCTCCGTTTTGAATTAGGAACTACACTTGTTTACTTATATGTTGTATCTATTAGTATCCAACATGTACTTGTTACTTTTATTGTGTTTGACTTTTGTTTTTAATTTTTTATTGGTTGTTCGTTTTGAATTACGAACTGCATCTCCTTACTTATATATTTCATAAGATAGTATCCAGTATATACTTGTTAGTTTTATTGTGTTTGAATTTTATAATCATTGTTGATTATTGTTTGTTTTGAATTACAAATTGCACATGTTTGCTTATATGCTGCAACTTTTAATATCCAATGTGTGACATTTTGCAGGAGTTGGATCTAAACTTGAAGTGGTATGGAATCACACAATATTGAATATTGGACTCCACAAGACATTTAAGTACGAACTTGATATAGATGAAGATGATACTGAACTCAAGGAATTCGAAGATGGTCTACCTTTGAAGATTAATAATTGATTCATTGTATTAGAGATTGTTAGTTAATCTAGATAGAAACATTGTTGTAATTGTAAGTTCCATAATAGGATATTTTTGCTATGAGCGCTTGTAGGATTTATCTCCTATCTTGCCCTTTGTTCAAGCGTTGAGAGTTCTTATTGTGTATGAAACCAACAACATTTGCATGATTTTTATACAAATTATGCAATGCTTTTACACGTGTTGTTTTTATGCCGACAAGACTTTTAGTGTCATCTATTTAATTGAAATTGGAAAATTTTACCCCCGTGTTTGAAAACAAATAGAATTTTTAATGTAATTAGAACACATTGTAAGGAATCAAATGAAGTGCAAGTGAAAATTTTTATTTAAAAATTTTCAAAATTATGTAATCTCTTTTCTGCATATACTAGAAGAAATACTAGTTGTAGACTAACATATCCATATTTTAACAAAATAGAAACGATTCCTAAGGTAATGAATGCACTACCTCCTGACAAAATTTTACTATTCATAAAAGGAACTAACATTTTAAAATCAGGTGCGTGTTTTTGTTTAAAAATACATGTTGTAAAGTAATCAATGCATAGTTAATGTGACAGTTTTAAATTGTCAAATTTTAACTTAACTTATACATGATCTCCTGGAAAAGTTTTATAATTCACATTCAGATCTTTTAAAACAAGTGCATGTTTTAATACAAACGATATGTATTGTAAGGTAACATGTGCATAGTATATACAAAAAATTTCAGCAGCATTTAGTTCGTTTTTTGAATATTTACCACAAGTTTTTTACATGTTCATAGCAGCAGAATTCAAACATTCAGAACTTTCAACAACAATATCATTTACATCGAACGCAATTGAATAACATAACCCCAATCGGATGTGAAGAATTATAATACAATTGAAATTCAGTTTGAATCAAATTGAAATCAAGTTGTTTCGATTAGATCTGGAACTCGCCCTCCCTTCTCCTCTAGATGTTGGCATAATTTCTCCGGACACTAACCGGTCATTTGAAGAGCTCATCGGGGAAAACACCGAATCAATCAGAGAAGGATTTGGCCGGCTGAGAGAAGTTAGATTTGTAGAGAATGGAGATTGAAGGAAAAAGAATGGTAATGGAGAAGTTGTAGAGAATGGGCTGCGCATCTCATTTGGGGAAGAAGGATTTTTGTATAATTTGCGTTAATTACAAATTGATCCCTTATGGATAGATCGTCTGTCATGAGAACCGCTCCAAACAAATATAAGCTTGGTCCACTATGATAATGCAGTACAGTTTACTGAATTTATGTCTCTTATACCCTCTTCAATGCACCGGATCTAGTACAATAGGCTTTGGAAGATGGAGAATTCGATTTTGATTATCATCAACTAGGTGTGCCCCAAACCTTTTAATACGGAGTATGTACAATTTTTAAATTATAAAATGATGATAATACTCCATCTGATTTTCTATTATTGGCACCATAGGTTTAAGTGTTTGGATTTAGGTGAAAAAAATGAGTGAATGAAATTGAATGTAAAAAGTATAAAATAGAACGAGTGGATAAAATTGAAGGAATTTTATCAAAAATGGAAAGTGTGTCATTTTATTAAAAAAAATCTCAATGTGCCAATAATAGGAAAACGGAGGGAGTATCAAAGTAATGAAATAATTATAAGATAATTTTACTGCTTTCATATAATAACTTTCATAGTAATTGTTTTTGGCTGAATATTTTTTATAAACTGATGTGACAACATCTTTTATACTCTCTTCATTCCATAAATATTGTCTTATTTAATTTCTCATGGATTTCAGTGATTATGTTTGACTTTCAATATCTCTAACTACATATAATAATTACGCATAAAAATTTAATAATTATAAAATAATTTAGATGTTAAGATGATTTTAACAATATCTCACATGATATTTTTTACACCCTTATTTGTACACCTATTTTAACAACAAATCTCAACCATAAATCTAACATAATCTCATGGTTGAGATTAATTTACTAAAAATAGATTTAGTAAATGAGTGAAACTGTGTTAGATGGATAGTTGGAATTTGGTGTTAAAATAGGTGTACAAATAAGGGTGATAATCGAACCCTTCCCTAGATATGTTAATTTATATTTAGGATCAAAATTTACCAATTGTTTGATTTGGAAAAAGTAAATAGACCAAGATTTATGGGATGGAGAAAGTAGAAAACAAATCAAGTTTCTATAATTTTTTGCATGAGTAATCTCATGAATAGTGTCAAAATTAATAAATAATACTAAATTTGAGATTTTAATAGGGGTAATTTTGGTAGATTGAATGACCATGTATGAAAAATTTACAAATAGAATATTGAGATGGTCTCCTGTGAGGCAGCCTAAACTTTAGGCAGAGACTTTTATGCAATTCTAGCTATATTCTAGCTCTAAGGACCCATCTCTAATAATTTTACTGCGACATATATCTAATAATTTTACAGGGATCTATCGATAATATTTTTAGGGACTTTTTTGTCCAATTCCCCCATCATTTTTCCTCCATCTGTAATCAGCAAAAAAAATCAAAAAAATCAAATATTCAAAAAAATATATTCAAAAAATGCAAAAAAACAGTATGATCATCGAACTAAAAATTATATACATCAGCAAAAATAGTAGAACATCAACGGAAAATCATTAAACATCAACTAAAAAATTGCAAAAAATATATTAAAAAATCAACAAAAAATTGAACAAACGGCGACTACAACTAACAAAACATCAACTAAAAATCATAAAAATATCCACAAAACTTCAATTATCAATTTTTAAAAACTACAAAAATCAACAATATCAACCAAAAGCTAAAACAACAATTCCTATCACCTAAAATTCGCCAAAAAATGGAAAAAAACGTCAACATAAGAAAAAAACTAAAAATAAATCAACCTATGTCACCCAAAATTATAAACATCAACTTGTATCACTTGTAACTTACCGAGAAAATGAAAAACATCAATATGAGAGAATTAAAAAGCAAACAAATCAACCCATATAACCCAAAAAATACAAAACATCGACTCATATCAACTAAAACTCACCCGAAAAATGTAAAATATCAACATGAGAAATAAAACTAAAAACATCAACATAAAAACTACGGTACCTCAAAAGTATAAATTATTCTCTCAAAAAAATCATAAAACGTCTTTTTAAAAAACTACAAATATCAACCTATATCACCAAAAAGTACAAACATCAATTTCTAACACATGAACCTCATCTGGAAAATGAAAAACATCAGCATAAGAAAAATGACACAACAAACATCAACTCCTATTACCAAAACCTCAGCCGGAAAATGAAAAATAAAAATATAAGGAAATTTAAAAAAACTACAAATATCAATCCATATCATAAAAAAAAACTACAAAACATCAATGCATATCAATTAAATTTCACCCGAATGATGAAAAACATTAACATAAGAGAAAAAAACTACAAACATCAACAAAAAGCTACGGTATATCAACAATAGAAAACTACAAATATCAATCCATATCACCCAAAAAACTACAAAACATCAACGCATATCAATTAAATCTCACCCGTACTATGAAAAATATCAACATAAGAGGAAAAAACTATAAACATCAACAAAAAGCTATGATACCTCAATAATAAAAAAACAAAAACAGAATCTGGTGGGATTTGAACCCAGGTCTTTAACCTCAAAACATAGAGCAATAACCACTACACCAAAAACTAGTATTGAACAAACACTCAGTCAAATAATATTAAAGCTCAGCATATACACCAATAACATAAATTGTTCAAAAAAAGGCCACCCATAAATTAAAACTCAAGACCTCAACCTCAAAAACAAAAGTGCTAACCACTAGACCAAACAAACATTGATAACAAAAATACTCACTCAAGTAATTTTTAAACCTCAGCAAGTCTTTCAAAAATATAAATTAGAACACGATATTAAATCTCACCGCTCAGACGCTGAATCTCAGCCGATGTCCGTGCGTTGTGGTTGTGGCCGCCGTCCGTGCGCCGTGGTCGTGGCCGCCTTCAGCGCGTGGTTGTACACGTGACCTTCTTCTTCACCGATCCACGTGCCTGAAGGAAAATGCAGTGCCTCACCGTCGCATGAAAACTGCATTTCATGCACCACATCGCCGTCGTCTGAAGGAAAATCGCAGTCGCAAGGCCTCACCGTCGTGGTGGAGCCGTCGCAGAGGCGAGTTGCAGAGATCGTGGATCCATTGCAGAAGCAAGTTATAGACGTCGTGGATCTGTCGCCTTACCTCGCCATCAGCATCCCTAGCGGCATCGTCGACTAATCCTAGCATTGTCGCCTTGAGTTGCCAGCGTTTATTTTCGATTTGAATTGCTCCGCCGCGACAAGAAGAAGAATAAGCGATGCAGCAGTGTCGAGACCTGGGGTTTCGATGCGTCGAATTGCAGAGAACGACGACACAATAATTCCGGTCAGATTCCGGCGAGATACCGAAGGAGGCGGCGGAAACCGGTAGAAATTTGGCAGAATCCGGTGGTAATCGTCGGGCGGAGGCGGTTACCGATCGGAGGAGGAGGAAAGAAAAAAAAATGAAAATTCTAATATTTTTTGATATATATATATATAGTATTTTGATAATTGCACATTAGGTCCCTAGATTTATTAGTATATTCTAATAAAAACCCCATCTCGAAATTAAGATTTATACTAATTGTATAACAGACCCTGCCATAAGTGTATTGAAAATATAATACATAATTAAATTTCAAAACTAAAATGAATTGGGAATAAGGTCGGAAGAATAAAAAATTCAAGGTTTTCAAAACGCGTCTTTAACTAGGGATGACAATAGGTCGGGTTTTGGTGGAGTTCCGCCCTACACCCGTCCCAATGGGGCTGGTATGGTTGTAGTTTTGGTTGGGGTGGGGCGTGTATGAGTATGAAAATTGATACACGTCATGGGTAGTGGGTCAAACATGAATATTAGTTCATACCTGCCCCACCCCTGCTCCGCTACATTATATCTGCTATGTATACACTAATTTATTATATAATAAACTATTATTTATCCATAACGTACATGTTTTACAAATAATATTTTCAAGTAAATATTATTAAATTTTTTATATTAAAATTAGTAATTTAAAAGTAAAATTTAGGTGTTTTTTGGAGATATAAATAGGGTGAGTAAAGTGGATTTAAAGTGGTATGAAGACCCAAGTGGGTGATGGGGCGGGGTGGATTTTAGATAATACCCGATGGAGCGGAGGTGGATTTTAATATTGTATCCGCCATGAGTGATGAGGCAGGTATGAGTTTACAATTTTTAGGAGGTACCATAATCCGTACATGCCCCTCCCCATTGACATCCCTATCTTTAACCATCAACTAATATATTTAATTAACATCTTTAGGGGTCCTCCAACTCTTCCTATTGTTCACCTTTGCCCCCCATTTATTTTTAGAATACTTTTGCCCCACGAACTAACAAAAGTGCTAAATCGTAACTCTTTTGTCCGGTCAAAGCGTCAAGTTTAGTCAAAATGTTAAATTTAGGGGTAAATTATTAATTTCACATTCTTTCATTTTTCTTTTCTCATTTTGCATTTTTGCATTTTGCATTTCTCCTTTTTTCTCTTTTCCTTTTTTCATTTCCTCTTACATTTTCTTTATTTCCTTTTCCTTTTGTTTCCACTTTTTCTTTTTTCAAACTTTTTCCCCTTCCCCTTTTTATCTTCTTCTCCTCAGCCCATTTCTCCACCGCCTGTCGCCACCTCATCACCCAAACTCTGCCTACCACCACTGCCACTCCGCTTGTCACCACCGTTAACCAGTCCACCACCGACACCTTCAGCCGCTGATCCCCTTCGCCTCTTCGCTCCTCCGCCGCTGACCTCACGCCACCTCCGGCCACCCCACCTCCACCACCTGTTGATCCCATCGCCTCACCCCCTCCACCGCTGACCCCGTTGATTTTCCCCTGTCCCTACCCCGACCAGCGCATTGACGTCCCATTCGTTTGTCTCCACCACTGCCGTCTCAGCTCAATCCCCTACACCGTCGTCTCAGCCCAAACCCTAGCCTCCGCCATTGCTTCTCCAACCACCGTCGTGCCAGCCTAAATCCCCACATCGTTGTTCCAGTCCAGAGCCCCCTCATCGTCGTCCCAGCCCAAACCCTATCCCTCGTCACCGTTGTCCCCGCCACCGCCGTCCTAGTTTCAGAGCCCACATGCCGCCGTCCAGCCCAAACCCTAGCCCTGCCACCGTCGTCCCAACCCAAACCCTAGCCCACCCTTCATCCCCACCATCGTCACGATGGAAAGGTGGAGGTTGTTTAGGGAGTACGGGGGAAACCGAAGAAAAAAGAAACGTGATAGCGGTGGCAGAAAGAGAAAATGGGAAAAAAGAAAAGAAAAAAAAAGAAAGGGAAAGGGAAAAAACAAAAAACAAAAAACAAAAAACAAAATTGAAAATTAGAAAGTGAAAATGGAAATGGAAAATGACTATTTTGCCCTTAAAATTGACATTTTTAAACTGAAATTGACGCTTTGACCGGGTGGAATGGCTACGATTCAGCACTTTTGTTAGTTCAGGGGAAAAAAGTATTCAAAAAATAAATGAGTGGCCAAAGGTGAACGATGAGAAGAGTTGGAAGACCACTGAAATCGTTCACCCTTTTGAGTATCTAATCATTTAACAAGATTTCACATTATATAACATTAATTTGTATAAATTTTAAAAAAATCTTTTGATCCGTCAACTAACAAATTTTATTGATTCTATTTTAGGGTCATGACCCTAAAAACAATCCTCCCTCCGTCCCAACTTATATTACATTCCAATCATTATCAAGTTGTTTAAGAAACATGTTTGACCATTAATATGCTTATTTTCGTATAATAACGGTAAATAAAAAATTGATATTTGAAAATTACTTGTTACGACGAAATCAACAATATCACATGTAACAATATCGTTGTTCATGTATCTATTCAAATATCATGTAACAATATCGCTGTTCATGTATCTATTCAAATATGAGGTCAAAATTTAATAGAAAATAGTGTCAAAAAATCAAGTGAGTAATTTAAGTTGGGAGGCAAGGGAGAAGTGAACTTTAAATATCAAAATGAGACGGAGGAAGTAACAACTTTCTTCCCTTTCGTACTTGACCAATCCAAGAAGCAATCCAAGAAGCAATATTGTAATTTATCTATAACCAAGACATCATTTCATAAGTAATTAGATTAGAAGAACAATATGATCATTTCTTCCTATAAATACACTCATTCGAATTAATCCAACATTATCACAAAACAACTACAGCAGAAAAATCCAGTGCCCAAAAAAAGAGCCAAATTCATCAAAATCTCATGACTTCATACCTATTTCTTACACTCCCGGTACTGCTACTTCTACAAACCGCCGTCCGGCTCCCGGTGGCTTCCGCTGCAGGCGGCGGAAGATGGGCCCTACTCCAACCCAGCATCGGCATCGTCGCCATGCACATGCAGCTCCAGCACACCGACAAGGTCGTCATCTTCGACCGCACCGACTTCGGGCCTTCCAACATCTCCCTGCCACGTGGCGTCTGCAGGCGCGACATCGCCGGGAAGCTCGACTGCACCGCGCACTCCGTCGAGTACGACGTCGTTAGGAACACCGTCCGGCCGCTCCACGTCCTCACCGACGTCTGGTGCTCGTCGGGCTCCGCCATGCCGGACGGGACTCTCGTCCAGACCGGCGGCTTCAACAACGGCGCGCG
>JAULKM010104365.1:0-24885 GCA_032355605.1 Rubia tinctorum | reverse complement strand
ATCTTTATCTAGGCTTATATCCACTCCTATATGTATGAACCCTTAGGAAAATCTCTCTTCTTTGTGGACGACCCCGAATTGCCACTATCTACTTAATTGTATTTAGTAAGCATTTAGGGCTTATAAATTGTATCTTTGAGAGGTAAGACGACGACCTCCCACGGAGATAATAAGATCCTTGCTAGAGCGAACGAAGAAGTGATGACGATCAATAGAACATTAATTGAGTATTCGGCTGGCCAACAACTTTAACGGAAGGGAATTTTGTTGGAGCAATGACTTCAATTGAAGCTTCAATTAACAAAGTTCAAGCTTATGAACGATGGCGATGTGACGGACGGAGAGTAAAACTGCGATCAGACGGAGATAATAGGCAGCGGGAGGCAGCGGCTAATCTCACCAAAGATCCTACGATGCAGAACGGAGGTGAGCGGCGGCGACAAATTGTTGTCTAGCGGTGGTTCTTATTAGACTCCTGATTTTTTTCAAATTTAAAACATAAATTACAAATATGAAGATATCAACCTATGCTGAGTGATATGATGGTCGTAGAAACTTTCGCTTTGCCCTGATACCAACTGATATGAATCTCCTTGCGAAAACTCTGGATTGCAGAATTTAAAATATGTGACTAAACGAGGGTTTGCGCAAAATCTAGTATAGCCGCAAAAACTAATCAAAACTAACCCTCGTGATCTTGAATAGGTTGAGAATTCTAAAGCTAACTAGCCCGCTGGATTACATCACAATTTGAAAAATTTCTCACTAACTGGCCAGCAAGAGTAGCTCATAGATAAAGGGTTCTTAGATCACTAACTAGCCCACATGATTAGTTTGCAAAGTGTATTGATACTTAGTTAACTCGTAGGATTAAGCAACAATGAAAATTAGTGCTCGCAAAATCTGAATTTTTTTTGATAATAATATTGTAAAATTTTGTGGGTGGTCTCCCCTATTTATGGGTTATAATTTGGCAGTACAAATAGAAACTTAAAAAATTATGATAGTTAAGAAGCTAAGGTCATATCTAACTATAATACCTATTATAAATCTTAATGATGACCATATTCATCCAAGAATATCAATCCAAATATTCGATGACTTCTTGAATGAGTCTACCTTATCTAAACCTACCAAATATAATTATAATAAAATCAAAACTCCTAAATTACAGTTTTACAAAATCAATTCTAAATACAAGCACACTACCTCATTAAAAATCCCAATGGGAAAAACAGTATAGAGTTTAGCTTCTCAAACTAATAAACTAATAAAAATATAATAAATGATATTTTTGATATCGTATCATTTCCTTTGTGGTCGAAAAGATTTTTCCTTGAAATATGAACAATCTTAATAAATAAATTTAGATAAATGTCTCACGCCATCCTTGCAAAACCTGCTAATAAATGGTGTCTGGACGCTGACTATGTAGTGACTGTGTGCTGACTAAGATGGTGAGGTGGCTCTGACGATATAATGATCAAACTCGCGATAAATTCAAAATATCACGAGAAAATGATCAGCTCACGAGATTAGGGCAGTAACCTTATGACTTGCGCGTGTTCAACACCGCCTCCCTATGTCGTGCACGTGATATGCCCGCGCTCGAGGGTGTGCTCTCGCGTGAAGACAATGTGCGTCTTCTTCTTGGCGGAGGTGTATCCTACGCTGCTGGACTGTATTCTGCTGCGATGTCGGAGATAATAAGATCCTTTCTGGAGCAAACGGAGAACTGATGACGATCAATAAAACGCTGATTGAGTATCCTGCTGGTTGACAACTTTAACGGCAGGGAATTTATTAGAGCAACAAAGGCAACTAAAGCTTCAATTGACGAAGGTCAAGCTGACGAACGATGGAAATGCGATGGACGGAGAGAAAAATGATGGTCAGACGGAGATCATAGGCAGCAGGAGGCAGAGGCTTGTATCACCAAAGATCCGTTGGAGCAGAACGGAGCTGAACAACAACGACAAATTGTTTTCTGGAGGTGGTGCTAAATAGAATCCTAATTTTTTTTTTCAAATTTAAAAAATAAATACAAACATAAAGATATCTACCGATGATTAGTGATATGATGGTCGCAGAAACTTCCGCTTTGCTCTGATACCAACTGATATGAATCTCCTTGCAAAAACTCTGAATTGCAGAATTTAAAATATGTGACTAAACGAGGGTTTTATCAAAATCTAGTATATCCGCAAAAAATGATCAAAACTAGCCCTCGTAATCTTGAATAGCTCGAGAATTGAAAAATTAACTAGCCCTCATGATTACTTCAAAATTTGAAAATTTGTTCTCTAACTAGCCTGCACAATTAGCTCACAGATAAAGGGCTCTTTGTTCACTAACTAGCCCACATGATTAGTTTACAAAGGGTATTGATACTTAAATAACCCGTATGATTAAGCAACAATGAAAATTAGTGCTCGCAAAATCTGAATTTTTGATTGATAATAATGTGTTAAATTTTGTGGCTGGCCTCCCCTATTTATAGGTTATAATTTGGCCAGTACAAATAGAAACTGAAAACATTATAGCAGCTTTCAGAAGCCAAAGTCATATCTAACTATAATACCTATTTTAAATCTAAATGATGACCATATTCATACAAGTATATCAATTCAAATATTGGATGAATTCTTGAATGAATCTATTCTAATCAAATCAAATCTCCTAAATTTAAAATTTTAAAATTTTAATTTTAAATATGAGCGCACTACCTCATTAAAAAAACCCATGGAAAAATAGTACAATGTTTAGCTCCTAAAGATAATAAACTAATAAAAGTATAATAAATGATATTTTTGATATCGTTTCAAGCATGGAATTTCATTGAAAGATGGGACCATATTTGTGGCTTAGTATGTTGACGGTGGTGATTCTTTGGTCTGCGGTTTTCCACAATCACGGTTGTAACGCTTCTTTAATCCTAATTATTTCTTTGTATGGTATTTTTAATTTCATCGTATGTTGCTCATTTAAGGATGCATCATTGCATTCGTTTTTCAGAATTAGATTTTGTAAGTGATTAAATGATTTTATTTAGAAGATGTTGCACTCCTCTTTTAAAAAATGGAATCTGATAAATTCATTTATTTAGTATTACAAAATAATAAATTATTTACATTTTTTATAATTTTATACTAATGGCACTATACTTAGAAATTTTCCCGTAAATTCACCTTATAAAATTCTATTAAAATTAACAATGAATTTAAATTGTTAGTCTAACCACTATAAACTGACCACCATATTAATTTTGAAGTAAAAAGTGAACTAAGGAATAGATAGAGATGGATTTGTGTTGTGTTCGTGTTGAGGTTGTGTGTGCTTGAGATGTGCATCGTGTGGGTTGTGCTTTAAATTGCCATAGAAACCAGTTCGGATTTCCTAGCTCTAAAAATTTACCCTTATGCCCAATTTTAGGTAAGCATGGAATTTAATTGAATGATCGGCCCATATTTTTGACTTAGTATGTTGATGAGTCTTGGTATGAAGTTTTTTAGTCAAGGTTCTAGTACTTCCTCAATTCTAATTATCTTCTAGAAATATTTATGGGATTCAATTCTAAGATGCTTTCATGGTGATAAATGTTTGCAATCCTTTTTAAACATTGAATTTGGTCATGTTACCTAATAATTTTATGAAGAAACATTGCGTTACACTTAGAGAATCAGATATACCTTTTTTACAAAAGGAGTTTAAATCAGTTATAATTTTTTTGCTTGTAGAACGTACTCGTAAACTTTATAATACATCAACCTCATGAATTTTTTATACTTTTTTATGTTTAAAAATTTACAACCATAAATTGATGAGCAAATCTAATTTGGAAGTAAAAAAATCAACCTACGAATTGAAAGAGTTGGCTCCATACCATATTTGTGCCGAGTTCGTGCCAGATATGATTTTTTTTACGTTGAATACAATAAGGATTTGTAAAATCAAAGTTTAAAAACCATGATCAAGAATGTCTAAGCATCTAAATAAAGGGAACCAGTTGCTAATTTTCAAAATTTATAACCCGATCGATGCTGAGTAAAATGATAAAATTATCAAATATCATGTGTTGTTCTTAGGTTGGAGAAGTTTCACTTTTATATAGAGACCCTTATCTTCATATTTGAGGAATTCACAGACACAAATGTCTTCAAAGGGGGAGTGATTCGTATCACACAAGATTTTCCATCCACGAGAGTACCATATATGACCATCGGCGCAATGTTTGTTAGATGTCGTCCACTCTTTCCCATCATCATGGAGAAGTATTTTATTGGGTTTACTGGATATGATATTAGCTCCGTTGTTGTACCTGATACGATGTCAAAAATATTATTTATTATATTTTTCTTAGTTTAGTATTTTTTTAAGGAGGTTAACACTATACTCATTTTCTCATTGGGTTTTTTAATGAGGTAGCGTGATCATATTTAGAATTATTTTTTAAATATTGTAATTTTTTTAGTTTTATTCTGATTAGAATTAGATTTGGTAAGATTAGATAAGGTAATATTCTTCAAGATTGCCCGGAGAAGAATTCGACTAGTTCTACATTTATTTTTAGAAGTTCTAGTTAGATATGATTTTATCTTCTTAAAACTGCCCTAATTATCTTCAGTTTCTATTTGTACTGTAGAATTATACCCAATAAATAGGGGAGGCCATCCACGAAATTATACCCTTTTATAAAACATTATTATCAATAAAAAATTACTTGTTAGAGAATGAAAACTCTGAATTGCGGAACTGATATTAATCTCCTTGCGAAAACTCTAGATTGTGGAATTTTAGATCTTTGACTAAACTAGGGATTTCGTAAACCCTAATATGGTTGCACAAATTGATCAAAACTAGCCTTCGTGATCTTGAACAGCTCGAGAATTGTAAAGCTAACTAGTCTACAGGATTAGTTCAAAATTCAAAAATTTGCTCGCTTACTAGCGTGCAGGATTAGCTCACAAATAAAGGGTTCTTTGTTCACTAACTAGCCCTCGAGATTAGTTCACAAAGGATATTGACACTTAATTAACCCGCAAGATTAAGTAACAATGAAAATTAATTATCGCAGGCAATAAACTCAAAAATATGAATTTTTGATTGATAATATTATTGTATAAAAGTGTATAATTTAGTTGATGGTCTCCCCTATTTATAGGGTATAATTTGGCCAGTACAAATAGAAACTGAAATGAATTATGGCAGATTTAAGAAGATAAAACCATATCTAACTAGAACTTCTAAAAATAAATGTAGATCTGGTTGAATCTTCTCCAAGCAATCTTGAAGAATATTACCTTATCTAATCCTACCAAATATAATTCTAAATAGAATAAAAGTCCTAAATTACAATATTTCAAAATTTATTCTAAATATGAGCACATTAACTCATTAAAAAACCTAGTGGGAAAAAGAGTATAGTGTTAACCTCCTAAAATACCAAACGGAGAAAAATGTAATAAATGATATTTTTGACATCGTATCAGTATCCGTACTCATTGTGCTTCGTGTGATGCCGAGTAATATGTTAAAAATAAATCAACCACTGTCCATCGACGTGCTTTGTGCGTGATATGTCATGCCTGACCCAACTGTTGAATTGTGTCGTACTTGGGTCTTGAATTTGGCCAGTGTTTGAAATTTATTAATTTTGAATTATATCTTAACACAAATATAAATTATGTACGAATAAGGTTCTATTAATTTCATCGTGGGTTACTCATTTAAGGATGCATCATTGCATTCCTTTTTCAAGATTAGATTTTGGATTTTATTTAGAAGATGTTGCGCTCCACTAGAAAAAAAAAGGAATTTGATAAATTCATTTATTTTATAGAATTACAAAATATTAAATTATTTACATTTGTTATAATATTATACTCCTGGAACTATACTTAGAAATTCTCCTATAAATCCACCTCATAAAATTGTGTCACAATTGATAATTAATTGAAATTGTTTAGCTTACAACTATAAACTGACCACCATATTAATTTTGAAGTAAAAATAAACAAAGGAATAGATAGAGCTGGATTTGGGTAGTGTTTGTGTTGAGTTTGTGCGTGCTTGAGATGTACATTGTTTGGCTGTGCAGGGTTGTGCTTTAAATTGCCATAGAAACCAGTTCCGATTTCATAGCTCTAAAGTTTACCCCTACGCCCAATTTTCAGTAAGCATGGAATTTCAGTGAAGGATGGACCCATATTTTTGACTTAGTATGTTAATGATTCTTGGTCTGAAGTTTTTTACTAATCGGGGTTCTAGTACTTCCTCAATTATAATATTTTTCTTGAAATATTTTTTGGATTCAATTCTATGTTGCTTTCATGGTGATAAATGTTTGCGATCCTTTTTAAACATTGAATTTGGTCATGTTACATAATAATTTTTATATTGAAACATTTAGTTGCACTTAGAGAATCCGATATGCTTTTTTTTAGAAAAGATGTTTGCATTAGTTGTGATTGTTTTTTGCTTGTAGCACTACTCTTGCAAATGTTATAATACAACCATCTTAAAAATATTTTATAATTACTGATATTCATAAATTTATAACCATTAATTGACGGGACCTAATTTGGAAGTAACAAATCAAACGATGAATTCAAAGAGTTGGCTCCATACCGTATTTATGTCGAGTTCGTGTTAGATATGATTTATATATATTTTTATGTCGAACAAAATAACGATTTGTAAAATCAGAGTTTAAAAACCATGATCAAGAATATCTAAGAATCTAAATAAAGGGAACCAATTGCTAACGATCAAAATTTATAACTCGATCGATGCTGAGTAAAATGATAAAAGCATCAGATATTATGCACAACTCTTAGGTTGGAGAAGTTTTACTTGTATATAGAGACCCTTATCTTCAGATTTGACAAATTCACAGACACAAATGTTTTCTAAGGTGAAGCGATTTTTATCACACAAGATTGTCCATCCCCGAGAGTACCATGTATGACCATCGGCGTATTGTTTGTTAGATGATGTCCACTCTTTCCTGTCATCATCATGGAGAAGTATTTTATTGGGTTTACCATATATGATATAAGCTCCGTTGTTGTTCCCGTACTCATTGCTCTTCGTGTGATGCCGTGTCATGTGGTAAGAAATGAACCACTGTCCATCAACGTGCTATGTCGTGCCCGACCCAGCTGTTGAATTGTGTCATACTTGAGGTCTTTAATTTAGTCAGTGTTTGAAATTTATTAATTTTAACTTAACACAAATATAAATTCCATACATATAAGAAAATAAATTAATTTGAAGAGCTTTTTTTTGAAACAGTGAATCTTATTTTGAAAAAGTTTAAGTTAGAATTTTCATCAAAATTACGTAAGTCAGAAATTGATGCTAATAAACGTATCATTAAGATTATCTTTAACTTAATTTCAAAATCTAGGCTGAGAAGAAAAAGGGCAAAGGGTTCGAAGTCCAACAGTGATGCCGTAATAAGTGGGAAGTCCATGTGGAAAAACTTCATTTTGAAAAAATTTAAATGTTAAGGATAGCCCTGAAGAATCTCAATTTAGATGTTCAAACCATGTAAGGAACAAACTTTTAAGAAAAAATAAATTTTATTGAAGCACCAAGTCCTACTGCTCAGCCTATCACTCATCTCACCCCAAAGGCTATCAAGCGTTATTTTTCTTCCGAATGCAAGGTAGCATCATATTCTTATAACTGTTTTCCATTAGCTTCTCATGACGTAGGCACAAATATGAATAAGCATGGAATTTCATTGAAGGATGGAACCATTGACTTAGTATGTTGACGGTAGTGACTCTTTGGTGGGGAGTTTTCCCACAATCACGGTTGTAACATTTCTTTAATCCTAATAATTTCTTTGTATGGTTCTTTTAATTTCATCGTATGTTGCTCATTTAAGGATGCATAATTACATTCCTTTTTCATTGTTATATTTTCTTTGTGATTAAATGATTTTATTTAGAAGATGTTGCGCTCCTCTACAAAAAAGGAATCTGATAAATTTATTTATTTTTTAGTAATATAAAATATTAAATTATTTACATTTGTTATAATACTATACTCATGGCACTATACTTAGAAATTATCCTATAAATCCACCTCATAAAATTGATAATTAATTTAAATTGTTAAGCTCACAACTATAAATAGACCACCATATTAATTTTGAAGTAACAAATAAAACAAGGAATAGATATAGCTGAATTTGTGTTCCTGCTGAGTTTGTGCACGCTTAAGATGTGCATAGTTTGGCGATGAACCGTTGTGCTTTAAATTTCCATAGAAACCTGTTCCGATTTGATAGCTCCAAATTTTACCCCTATTCCCAATATTTGGTAAGCATGTAATTTCAGTGAAGGATGGACCCATAATTTTGACTTAGTATTTCGATGATTCTTGGTGTGAAGTTTTTTTATTAATCAGGGTTCTAGTACTTCCTCAATTCTAATTATTTTCTCAAATTAGTTTTTGGATTTGATTATATGTTGCTTTCATGGTGATAAATGTTTGCAATCCTTTTTAAACATTAAATTTGGTCAAGTTACATAATAATTTTATATAGAAACGTTGAGTTGCACTTAGAGAATCCGATATACTTTTTTTAACAAAAGGTTTTTACATCAGTTATAATTTTTTTGCTTGTAGCACTATACTCGTAAATGTTCTAATACATCCACCTCACGAATATTTTATAATTATTGATATTTATAAATGTGTAACGATAAAATTGATGATCAAATCTAATTTGGAAATAACAAATCAATCTACGAATTGAAAGAGTTGGCTTCAAACCGTATTCGTGCCAGATATGATTGTTTTTTACGTTGAACACAATAACGATTTGTGAAACCAATGTTTAAAAACCACGACCAAGAATATCTAATCATCTAATAAAGGGAACCAATTGCAAAGTTTAAAATTTATGACTGAATTGATGCTGAGTAAAATGAAAAAAGTATCAGATATTATGCGCATTTCTTGGGTTGGAGAAGTTTCACTTGAATATAGACGCCCTTATCTTCGAATTTGAGGAATTCACAGTTGAAAATGTCTTCTATGGTGAAGTGATTTGTATCCCAAAAGATTTTCCATCCCCGAGAGTACCATGTATGACCATCAGACCAGTGTTCGTAAGATGGTGTCCACTCTCTCCCATCATCATCATGGAGAATTAATTTATTGGGTGTACCAGATATGATATAAACTATTGCTCAGCCTATCATAATTTTGTGGTTCTTTTAATTCCATTGTATGTTGCTCATTTAAGGATGATTGCATTCCTTTTTCAACATTAGATTTTTTTCGGTGATTAAATGATTTTATTTAAAAGATGTTGCGCTTATCTTAAAAAACAACATGAAAAAATTATTTATTTTTTGGTATTACAAAATATTAAATTATTTACATTTGTTATAATATTATACTCATGGCATTATATTTAGAAATTCTCATATAAATCTACCTCATAAAATAGTGTCAAAATTTATAACTAATTTAAAATTTTAAGCTCACAGCTATAAACAGACCACCATATTAATTTTGAAGTAACAATGGGCGGCCGAGGGTCGGTTCAATCCTATTCAAATATGACATATAACTCCACTTATAGGAGGATGGCACCACAAGCTTCAAATCAATAGTCATCGAGGAGTTCAGGTAAGTCCCCCATCTCTTAATCAAATTTGGGTTCGGTTAACAATCCTATTTTTTTCATTCTAAAGAGAGAGGAAATGTTCGTAGTAACTGTCCCTGTGCTCGAGTTTTAGCCACCATTGAGGAAGGAGATGAATAAAATGAATATGCTGATACGCCTGCTTTATATGAAAGCAAGGAAGAACCGGTGGATGAAAAGGTCATCATAAATAATCAAGGTGAACAATATCCGAAAACACAAGGTAACTATGTGATAATGAGAGCATTAAACTCTCAAGGGCTAAAACTCATGTACAAAGAATTATTATTTTTCATACTCGTAACCTTGTGGAAGATAAGAATTGTTTACAGATTATTGATGGAGGATCTTGTGCTAATACTCTTTCCAATCTTCTTGTTAAATCATTGCCTTTACCTATTACTACTTATCCATCACCTTATAAACTTATTTGGTTAAATGTTAATGGTGAGATTAAGGTTAAAAAACAATGCATGATTAACTTTAAGATCGGAAAATATCACGATTCTATCTTATGTGATGTTATACCTATGGAAGCTAGTCATATTTTATTAGGACGACCAATGTAGTTTGATCGTAAATCAATGCATGATTGTTACACTAACAAAATCACTATGATTAAGGATAGAACGGGGTATACATTAACTCCATTTTCACCAGTGGAAGTTATTCATGCTCGGATTTGCTCGTAAAGCGACAAAGAAAAGTTTGCGATTGAGAAAGAAGAGGCCGACCAAAACCCTAGCCAGGGTTTGAAGGAGCACGACCCAAAGACCAAAATTTGAGGCAAAAACCCTGAACATTTAGTCTAAAAGCTAGGGGTGGCCGATCCAGGTAAGTCGGTGAATGATTCCGAAAAGTTGCAAAAAGTTTTATCTTCACATCTTAGTCCCTTACCATCAGTTTATACGATGAAATGTGAATTGCCAATTGAATATAGAAAATATTTTTATGCATCTATTAGGGACGTGAATCGTGAATTTTCTAATCATTATCATATATTAATTTTGCATTCCAAATAAAGTCATTTCGCCAAAGAGGATAGGCCCGTACATGTTCCTCCACGGTTTGAAGAGATGTTGCAGGAATTTGAGGATGTCTTTTCGGAAGCATTGCTACATGGATTACCACCATTTCAAGGCATCGAACATTAGATTAACTTGATTCCAAATTTGGTTATACATAATCGACCAGCTTACAAAGGAAACCCTTAGGAGACAAAGGAGCTATGACGACAAGTCAAGGAATTACTTCAAAAAAGTTATGTGAGCGAATATTTAAGTCCTTGTGCTATGCGTGTCATTTTAGTTCCTAAGAAAGATAAAACTTGGCAAATTTGTATTAATTTTCATGTTATTAACAAGATAACCATTAAATATAGCCATTCTATTCCCATGTTTGATGATATGCTTGAAGATTTGCATGGATCTGTGATATATACTAAGATTGATTTGACTCAAGGTTATCATCAGGTTCAAATTAAGGAAGGGGATGAATGGAAAACAACATATAAAATTAAAATCGGGTTGCATGAATGGATTGTTATTCCTGTCGGATTAACTAATGCATCTAGTACTTTTATGCGGTTGATGAATCATATATTGAGAAAGTATATTGGTCAATTTTTTGTAGTTTATTTTGATGATATCTTGATTCATTCTAAATCGACTGATGATCATATTGAGTATGTTAAAATGGTTCTTGTTGCACTATGTGGGTCTTGTTTGTATGCGAACATCAAGAAGTGTACCTTTTGACTTCCGAAGTGGTGTTTTTAGTTTTGTGGTCTCTAAGGAGGGCATAAAAGTTGACAAAACCAAAATTGAGCCCATTCAGACTTGGCCAAGACCAATCAATGCCAATTAGGTGTATTCTTTTCATGGTTTTTTTAGTTTTTATAGAAGGTTTGTGCGTGGATTTTCATCTAATTTTGTACCTATAAATAAACTAGTTAAGAAGGATGTGAAATTATTTTGGGGTGAGGATCAAGACAATGTATTTAATGAATTGAAAGTAAGATTATGTAATGGTCATGTTCTTGCTTTACCTAATTTTAATGGTACTTTTGAGATTAATTGTGATGCCTCTTGTGTTGGTATTGGTGTTACATTGATGCAAGAGAATAGACCTATAGCTTATTTTAGTGAACAGCTAAAGGGCGGTGCTCTCAATTATCCTGTGTATGATAAATAATTCTATGCAATTGTGCAAGTATTAGAGACATCACAACATTATTTATTGCATAAAGAATTTGTTATTCATAGTGATCATGAGTCGTTGAAATATTTGAAGAGTCAAATGAAGTTGAATAAGCGGCTTGCTAAATGATCTAGTTTTATTGAATCTTTTCCTTATCTGTTATGATACAAAAAGGGTAAAAAAATGTTGTTGATGATGCTTTGAGTCGTAGACATATTTTACTTACACGATTAGAATGTGTCCTTTTAGGGTTTTCATTTGTGCAAGATTTATCCGCTATTGATCCTGATTTTTCATCATGTTATGCTGCTTGTGAGCATGGTACGTATGAATCATTTTTTTTTGGCAAGATATGTTTTTATTTCGTGACAATAGCCCGTGTATTCCTCAATGTTCTATGTTCAAATTACTTGTTAGAGAAGCTCATTCAGGTGGTTTAATGGGACATTTTGGTGCATTAAAAACTTATAATGTGTTGTGAGAACACTTCTATTGGATGAAAATGCCCCTTTATGTTGATAGGATTTGTAGGAATTGTATTGATTGTTTGAAGGCGAAGTCTAAGACTAAACCTTATGGTTTATATACTCCTTTACCTATTCCTACACATCATTGTGTTTATATTTCTATGGATTTTGTTCTTGGATTACCACGATCCCAATCATGTAATGATCCTGTCTTTGTGGTTGTTGTTCTATTTTCCAAGATGGCACATTTTATTCCTTGTAGGAAGACATATGACACAAAACAAGTCACAGATTTATTTCTGAAATAAGTGGTTTGATTACATGGCATCACTGCACCAGTAGTATCAGACAGAGATGTCAAATGTTTCCCCTACTTTTGAAATACGTTGTGGCCCTTGTTAGGGAAGGAATTGCTATTTTCTACGGCAAGTGATCCGCAAACTGATGGACCATCAGAGGTCACCAATCGCACATTAGGGGCTCTCCCGCATTCCCTTGTTCAGAAAAATTTGGAGAATTGGGAAGTGTGCATTCCAATTGTAGAGTTTGCTTACAATCATACTATTCATTCTTATACTTCCTTACCTCCATTTGAAATTATTTATGGATTTTTACCGAATACACCTCTTGATTTAATTCCTTTATATTTTAAACAGGTATAAAAATTATGTGGAGAAGAGTAGGCTGATTTTGTGAAGCGATTACATGAGAAGGTGGGATTGCGGATTGAATGGACAAATGCTCGGAATGCTGAAAAAGCCAACCATGGCCGCTGAGTTGTACAGTTAAAGAATGGAGACTGGGTTTGGTTGCATCTTCGGAAGGAGAGGTTTCCAAATTCTTGGATATCTAAGTCAAGTCCGCATGGTTATGGTCATTTTCAAGTATTGGCGTGTGTTAATGATAATGCTTACCAGATTGATCTACTAGGCGATTATGGTGTTAGTACTACCTTTAATGTTGCTGATTTATCTCAATTTACCTTTAAAGACGATTCAGTTTCAAGGTCGAAACCTTTTGACCATGGAGGGAATGATGGAGATGCCAAGACGACTACCACCATAAATGAAGACGCTCCACGCCTTAATCAAACATTTAAGAGTTATGTTCGGGATTCTCTAAGTGACATGCCTGGACCAATGACAAGGTCAAGAACGAAGCTTAGAGATGTGGTATTTAATGTTTGATTAATCAACTTCATGATGAACAAATCACGACCAAATCGTCTAAAGCTTGGATTAATTATTCAAGCTTGTATATTAACTAAAGATGTCAGGAAGAACACTATATTTTTTCCCACTGGGTTTTTAACGAGGTAGTTTGATCTTTGTAAAATGTAGTAAAATTAATTAAGTTTGGGTTATTTGGACTTTAATCTCGGCCATGTGGACTTTGAAGGGCTTAATTTTGAAAATAACGGTCTATTAGGGTTAGAATATTCAGTTTTATTCCGATTAGAATTAGATTTGGTAAGAGTAGATAAGGTAATATATTCTTCAAGACTAATTCTTGAAGAATCTAGGCCATATTACCTTTGTTACCATTTATTTTAGGTATTTTAGTTAGATATGGTTTTAGTTTCTTAAAGCTAACATAAGTCAATTAAGTTTCCATGTTTGTTTAGGGTTTTGGTTCGAGACTCCCCATATAAATTGAGGGGCTTGTCTAAATTTTTTTATACCTTTTATCAATCACATATTAAGAATTTTGACAGCATTCTCTGAGTTTGCGAGCTATTTTCACTATTGCTTAATCATGTGGGTTAATTAAGTATTAATATTGTTTGTGAACTAATCATGCTAGCTAGTTAGAGAACAAAGAACCCTTTATTTGTGAATTAATCCTGTGGGCTAGCTAACAAGAATTTTTTTTGAATTGTGAACTAATCATATGGGCTAGTTGGCTTTACAATTCTCGAGCTGTTCAAGATCCCGGGGGCTAGTTTTGATCTGTTTGTGCGGCTATACAAGGGTTTATGAAATCCCTCGTTTAGTCAAAGATCTAAAATTCTACAATCCAGAGTCGTCGCAAGGAGATTCATATCAAAATAATTAAAAACCATGACCAAGAATATCTAAGCATCTAAATAAAGGGAACCAATCGCTAAATTTCAAAATTAATAACCTGTTCTATGCTGAATAAAATGATAAAAGTATCAGATATTATGTGCAGTTCTTAGGTTGGATAAGTTTCACTTGTAATTAGAGACCCTTATAATAGATGCAAATATCTTCTATGGTGAAGTGATTTGTATCACACGAGATTTTCCACCCCCAGAGTACCATGTACGACCATCGGCACAATGTTTGTAAGATGTTTTCCACTCTCTCCCATTTTCATCATGCAAAATTATTTTAGTAGGTGTACCAGATATGATATAAGATTCTCTGTTCTACTCATTTTCGTTATGCTTCATGTGATGCCGCTTTATGCGTCAACGTACTTTGTGCGTGCTATGTCGTGCTCGACCCAACTACTTCATCGTGTCATACTTGAGGTCTGGAATTTAGTCATTGTGTGAAATTTATTAATTTTTAATGATGTCTAACAAATATATAAATTCCACAAATACAAGAATATAAATTTAATTTAAAAAACATTTTTTCGAATTAGTGAATCTTAATTTTAAAAAGTTTAAGTTCAATCTTTTATAAAAATTATGTAAGTTAGAAAATGATGTTCATAAACGTATCATTAAGATTATGTTTAACGTAATTTCAAAATCTAGGCTGAGAAGAAAAAGCTCAAGGGGTTTGAAGCAAAAAAGTCATGTTGTAACAAGTAGGAAGTCCGTGCGGAAGAACATCATTTTGAACAACTTCAAATGTTAAGAATAGCCCTAAAGAATCTCAATTTAGATGTTCAAACAAAGTCAGGAAAGAATTTTCCTGCAAAATTAAATTTTATTGGAGCACCAAGTCCTCCTGCTCAACTTATCACTCATCTCACCTCAAATCCTATCAGGGATTATTTTTCTTCTGAATGCGAGGTAGAATCATCTTCTCTTAAATTGTTTCCATTAACTTCTAATTATGTAGGCACGAATATGAATAAGCATAGAATTTTAGTGAAGGATGGCACCATATTTTTGGCTTAGTATGTTGTGGTGACTCTTTGGTGGGGAGTTTTCCGAAAATCACGGTAGTGACAATTGTTTAATCCTAATTATCTTTACATTGTTCTTTTAATTTTATTGTATGTTGCTTATTTAAGGATACATCATTGCATTCCTCTTTAAACATTAGATTTTGTCTGTGATTAAATTATTTTATTTAGAAGATATTGCACTCCTCTTTAAAAAATGAATTTGATAAATTTATTTATTTATTGAGTATTAACAAATATTATACTTTTAATAATTGTATACTCATGGATCTATACTTAGAAATTCTACTATTAATCCAACTCATAAAATTGTGTCAAACTTGATAATGAATTGAACTTGTTAAGCTCACAACTATAAACTGACCACGATAGTAATTTTGAAGAAACAAATAAACTAAGGAATACATAGATCTAGATTTGTGCCGTGTTCGTGCAGAGTTTATACGTGCTTGAGATGTGCATGATGAAGCGATGCATGGTTGTGCTTTAAATTTCCATAGAAAACAGTTCCTATTTCACAGCTGTAAAAATTTACCCCTATGCCCAATTTTTTTAAGCATGTAATTTCAGTGAAGAATCAATCCATATTTTTTATTTAGTATATTGATGATTCTTTGTGTGAAATATTTTATTAGTCAGGGTTCTAGTACTTCCGTAATTCTAATTATTTTCTTGAAATATTTTTTGGTTTCAATTCCATGTTTCTTTCATGGTGATAAATATTTGCAATCCTTTTTAAACATTGAATTTGGTCATGTTGCATAATAATTTTATATACAAACGTTGTGTTGCACTTAGAGAATCCTATATACTTTTTTTGCAAAAGGTGTTTACATCAATTATAATATTTTTGCTTGTAGCACTATACTTGTATATGTTATAATACATCCACCTCATGAATATTTTATAATTATTAATATTTATAAATTTATAACCATAAATTGACGGGCGAATCTAATTTGGAAATAACAAATCAACTTATGAAAGAGTTGGCTTCGTACCGTATTCGTGCTGAGTTCGTGCTAGATATGATATATTTTTTTTTACATCAAACAAAATACCGATTTGTAAAACAAAATTTTAAGAACCATGATAAAAAAATATCTAAGCATATAAATAAAGGGAACCAATTGCTAAAGTTCAAAATTTATGACCCGATGGATGCTAAGTAAAATGATAAAAGTATCAGATATTATGCGATGTTCCTAGGTTGGAGAGGTTTTACTTGTATATAGAGACCCCTATCTTCATATCTAACAATTTTACAGATGCAAATTTCTTCTACGGCGAAGTGATTCATATCACACAAGATTTTGCACCCCCAGAGTACTATGTACGACCATCGGCCCAGTGTATGTAAGATGCTGTCCACTCTCTCCCATCTTCATCATGGAGAATTATTTTATTTGGTGTGACATATTTGATATAAGGTCCGTTGTTGTACCCGTTCTCGTTGTGCTTTGTGTGATGCCATGCCATGTCATGTGATAAAAATATTTCACCACTGTCCTTTAATGTGCTTTGTGTGTGCTACGTTGTGCCCGACCCAACTGCTGAATCGTATCATACATGAGGTTTGGAATTTAGTCATTTATTATTTTTTCATGATATCTAACAAAAATATAAATTTCATAAATACAAGAATATAAATTTAACTTAAAGAATATTTTTTTAAATAGGAATCTTATTTTGAAAAATTTTAAGATAAAAATTTTATAAAAATTATGTAAGCCAGAAATCGATGCTCATATCATTAAGATTATGTTAAACTTAATTTCAAAATATAGGCTGAGAAGAAATAAGGCAAGAGGTTCGAAGTCCAACAGTCTTTCCGTAATAAGTGAGAAGTCCATGTGGAAGAACTTCTTTTTGAACAACTTGAAATGTTAAGGATAACCCTAAAAAATATCAATATAAATGTTTAAACCAAGTCGGGAGAGAATTTTCCTACAAAAATATTTTTTTGGAGCACCAAGTCCTACTTCTCAGCCTATCACTCATCTCACCTCAAACGCTACCAAAGATTATTTTTCTTCTGAATGAAAGGTTGAATCATCTTCTCATAAATTTTTTCCATTAACTTTTCATTACTTAGGCATGATTATAAATACGTATGGAATTTCAGTGAAGGATGGAACCATATTTTTGGCTTAGTATGTTAATGGTGGTGACACTTTGGTGAGGAGTTTTCCCACAATCAAGGTTGTGGAATTTTTTTAATCCTAATTATGTTTATCTGGTTCTTTTAATTTGATCACATGTTGCTCATTTAAGGATACATCATTGCATTCCTTTTTTAAAATATTAGAAAAAGGAATTTGATAAATTTATTTATTATTACAAAATATTAAATTTTTTGTACTTGTTATAATTTTATACCCGTGTCACTATACTTAGAATTGTTCAATAAATCCATCTCATTAAATTGTGTCAAAATGGATAATGAATTAAAATTGTTAAGCCCACAACTATAAACTGACCACCATAATAATTTTGAAGTAACAAATAAACCAAGGACAAGGAATAGAAAGAGCTTGATTTGTGTCGTGTTCATGCTGATTTTGTGCATGCTTGAGATGTGCATCGTGTAGCAATGCACGATTGTGCTTTAAATTGCCATACAAGCCAGTTCCGATTTCATAGCTCTAAAATTTTACTCCTATGGCCAATTTTTGGTAAGCGTGTAATTTCATTGAAGGATCGACTCATATTTTTTAATTTAGTATGTTGATGATTCTTGGTGTGAAGTTTTTTATTAGTCAGGGTTCTAATACTTCCTCAATTCTAATTGTTCTCTTGAAATATTTTTTGGATTCTATTCTATTTGCTTTCATGGTGATAAATGTTTGCAATCCTTTTTAAACATTGAATTTGGTCATGTTACATAATAATTTTATATAGAAACATTGTGTTGCACTTAGAGAATCTGATATACTTTTTTTACAAAATGTGTTTACATCAATTACAATTTTTTTACTTGTAGCACTATACTCATAAATGTTCTAATACATCCACCTTATGAATATTTTGTAACTATTGATATTTATAAATTTATAACAATAAATTTATGAACAAATCTAATTTGAAAGTAACAAATCAACATACGAACTGACAGAGCTGGCTCGATATCTTATTTGTGCAGAGTTCCTGCCAGATATGATGTATATTTTTTTAACATAAAAAACAATAACGATTTGTAAAACCAAAGTTTAAAAGCCATGATAAATAATATCTATGCATATAAATAAAGGGTTCCACTTGCTAAAGTTCAAACTTTATAACCCGATCGATGCTGAGTAAAATGATAAAAGTATCAGATATTATGCACGGTTCTTAGGTTGGAGAAGTTTCACTTGTTATAGAGACCCCTATCTTCATATTTGATAAATTCATAGATTCAATTGTCTTCTATGGTGAAGTGATTCGTATCACACAACATTTTTGCACCCCCGGAGTACTGTGTGCGACCATCGGCCCATTATTTGTAAGATGTTGTCTACTCTTTCCCATCTTCATTATGGAGAATTATTTTTATTAGGTGTGTCAGATTTGATATAAGGTCTACTGGTGTACTCGTTCTTGTTGTGCTTTGTGTGATGTCGTGTCATGTGGTGAAAATATTCGACCACTATCCTTCAATGTGCTTTGTGCTTGCTATGTCGTGCCTGACCCAACTGCTTAATCGTGTCATACTTGAGGCCTGGAATACAGCCTTTGTGTGAAATTTATTAATTTTTCATGATATCTAACAAAAATATAAATTCCATAAATAAATGAATATAAATTTAACTTAAAGAATATATTTTTAATTAGTGAATTTTATTTTGAAAAATTTTAAGTTATAACTTTTATAAAAATTATGTTAGTCAGAAAATGATGCTCATAAATGTATCATTAAGATTATATTTAACTTAATTTCAAAATCTAGGCTAGGAAGAAAAAATACAAGATGGTCAAAGTCAAACGGTCATGCCGTAATAAGTATGAAGTCCGTGTGGAAGAACTTCATTTTGAAAAACTAGAAATGTTAGGGATAGCCATAAAAATATCAGTTTAGAAGTTCAAACAAAGTTAGGAAAGAATTTTCCTGCAAAATCAAATTATATTGGAGCATCAAGTTCTCCTGCTCTGCCTATCACTCATCTCACCTCAAATTCTATTAGGGATTATTTTCTTCCAAATGCCATGTAGAATCATCTTCTCGTAAATTGTTTCCATTAATTTCTCATTACGTAGGTACGAATATGAATAAGCATCGAATTTAATTGAAGGATGTAACCATATTTCTGGCTTAGTATGTTGACAGTGGTGACTCTTTGTTGGGGAGTTTTCCCAAAATCATTGTTGTTACAATTGTTTCATCCTAATTATCTTTGTATGGTTCTTTTAATTTCATCGTATGTTGCTCATTTAAAGATACATCATTGCATTCCTTTTTCAACATTAGATTTTGTCAGTGATTAAATTATTTTTAGAAAATGCTGCTCTCCTCTTAAAAAAGGGAATTTGATAAATTTATTTATTTATTTAGTGTTACAAAATATTTAATTTTTTATTTGTTATATTTTTATACACATGGCACTATACTTAGAAATTCTCCTATAAATCCACCTCATAAAATTGTGACAAAATTGATAATGAATTGAAATTGTTAAACTCACAACTATAAACTGACCACCGTATTAATTTTGAAGTAACAAATAAATCATGGAATAGATAGAGCTGGATTTGTATCGTTTCCATCCTGAAATTGTGATGGAGATGCCAAGACGAATACTACTATAATCGAAGACATTCCACGACTTGATCGAACTTTCAAGGGTTATGTTCAGGATCCTCTAAGTGAAATGGCTGGACCGATGACATGGTCAAGAAAGAAGCTTAGAGATGTGACATTGGAATGCTTTGATTGATCAAATTCGTGATGATGAACTCAAGACCAAATAGGCTAGGGCTTGGATTAATTATTCAAACTTGTTGATTAACTGAAATCATCATGATGAACACTAAACTCTTTTTTCCCTCAGGGTTTTTAACGAGGTAGTGTGATCTTTGTAAAGTGTTGTAATATTATTTTATTTCAGTCCATAGCTCGCCCATGTGGGCTTTTGAAGGGCTAATTTCAGTCTGTTATTTTTACCCAGTCCATTAGCTTTTTAAAAATTTTATTTTTATTCTGATTAGACTTAGATTTGGTAAGATTATATACAGTAAGATTATTCATGTTTGCTTGGAGAAGAATTCATGAAGATTACAATTTATTTTTGGAGATCTATTTAGATATGATTTTAGCTTCTTAAAGCTTCCATAAGTTGATTCAGTTTCCAATTGTAATTAGGGTTTTTGGGCTAGATATATCCCTATAAATAGAGGGGTATCGCCGAGCCATTTCTCACCTTTTTATCAATCATATATTCATAATTTTGAGATAATTCTCTGTGCTTGCAAGCTATCTTCATTGTTTCTTAATCCTACGAGTTAATTAAGTATCAATACTTTTGATTTGTTAACTAACCCTGCAGGCTAGTTAGCTTCATAAATCTCAAGTTGTTCAAGATCCCGAGGGCTAGTTTTGATCAATTTGTTTGGTTATACTAGGGTTTGCGAAATTTCTAGTTTAGTTAAAGATCTAAAATTCTGCAATCCTGAGTTTTCGCAAGGAGATTCATAGCAGCTGGTATCAGAGCATAGCAAAAGATCTTTGTGGTAGGAAATCTTCAGGGGTTTCGAGTTTCTGCATTTATTTATTTTCGAATCTTTTTTCATAGATTTATAAACTCTTTTATGTCATATTCTAACTGTATTTTTTTATCTTTCTTAGCGGTAGGATTGAATCCAGAGACAAAGGATGTCGAAGGGTCCAAGAGTTAGAATACTTCGGTATTTTTATCCGCCTTCACCTCCTTCAATCGAGTTAGGAGGACGTTAAGGGGTTTGAGCATTAAAATGTATTATCCACCTTCACCTCCCAGTCAGTTTTCTAGTTTTTGGGTAGCTTTTACATTTTATGTGCTTATGATATTTTTCATCCACTATTCTGAAATTTTGTTGCATGCTAATACTCTTATTTGTTATCTTTTTCGTTCTTTGATTCCGTGATCTTGAATTGTTCTTGAATTCTTGATTGCACCTTATAAAAAAAAATTTAATTCTTGTGTTATTTTCCACATATAGTGTCATATTATTGATCCTTACGATCTTGAATACCTCGAAATTCATTTGAATCGATATGAAGTTGTTGTAGATTTCTTATCCCAAATTTTGTAGAGGCGATTCTTGTTCCAAAAAAAATTGAAAATTAAAAAAAAAGGTATCAGATTTTTGGGATTTCAAAATCGGAATTTAGGGTATGAAATCAGAAATTTGGGGCAGATTTGTCATTTTCAAAAGTTCGGGGCTTTTTTGCATTTTCAAAATTTTGGAGGTTACACACGGTTTGAATTGTTTTGGGAATAATATTCTGATTTTGAGTGTTATAATGTATGTGAAATTCAGATTTTTGGCTGAAAAATAAACAAAAGAGAAAGGAAATCTGATTTTAAAAAGGAAATGGAAACAAAATTCTAATCGGAAGAGAAAAAGGAAGTTGAATCCAATTGAGAGTGGCAAAATTGATCTGAAAATTAAACTTGGGCAGCAAGTAAGTGATTAAAATAAGTTTCAAGGAATGATTAGGGTTGGGATAGCTAATTCGAATTGGATTTGGAAATGTTAATTCAACTTTCGGAACATATTTGTCGCCTATGTAAAGTATTCTTGTTTTTATCATATCTCCTTCATTATCACTCCGATTCGTGCAATTAAAATTTAATTTTGTTTCTTATTATTTGTAGAAATTTTAATTTCAGATTTTACAACCCAATTTTGATTTTATATATTTTAAATTTTGAAATGAGTTCTGCATTACTGTACTACTATTTTGATTTGAATTTGTGGTGAATTGATCGATTACCATTACCTTAGCCTCCGCCTTATGAGTTGTGAGTTTTATACACTGTGTGAGAGACCTTACCAAAAAAGGGAAGGGGGATGATTTTTATACAAACTGTTTATTTTCCTAGCAGTTTAGCGGAGATGGTGGACGATAATCCGTTTGTCCCGCATTTTGTTGGCAATCCCAACAATCTACCACTGAAAAATGCTTCCATTAGTAGACGTGGTGAACAACCATGAGATGAAACTCCAAATAGTTGGGAGCGGCATCGATTCAAACCGGATGAACATGTTGATAAAAATTGGTTTGGTGTCACTATGAATGCATTTATGAGTGAGGTGCAGATATTGGCGGGAAAAATGACACCATATCCACACCAAATTCCATGGCAATGAGACACGATCCTCAGGGATTTGTTCGTAAATTCCAAGAATATGGTAATTCTGATGAAGATTTCAATGAATCGGAAAGGCAATCACACAGAGGGTCTTCAAGAAGGCATCACCATGACCGATATCATCACTCTCGAAGGAGAATGAAGGCCAGTTCAATTTCAGGTTCAAATTCAAACTCTACTCGAGACATCAAGGGTTTGAAGTATGATATCCCTAGATTTGAAGGTCCACACAATTCGGTGAAGTATATTGATTGGGAGCGCGACAGATTGAGAATCTGTTTCATCTCAATAACTATCGGGAGAAAGAAAAGTTAAGGTGGCACAGTATTCCTTCTCACTATGCAGCTGAATGGTGGAAATATTTGTGAGACGAGAAACAACTTGCCAGGAAGAAACCGATCTCCACCCGGGAGATATTGAAGTCTGAGCTTTGCCATTATCATGTTCCACCTACTTATCTAATAGAGCAACATTCTTATCTAGCCAACATGAAGCACAGATATGATGAGTACTAGAAAGATATCGAGTTGACTATGAGAAGGGTCTGGATGATTTATTGATGAAAGCAAGGTTGGTTGAGAGCACTATGCGGCCAAAGAAACCACAGTTCGGATTCCCCAGTCAATGATTAGGGTTTGACTCTGGAAACCCTAGTTCTGGCCGAGGTAGAGGGGCGTCAATGGGCGGCCGTGTGTCAGTCAAGACCTATTCAAATTTGAATTATAATTCCACTGATAGGAGGGCGGCATCACAGACTTCAAACCAATAATCTTCAAGAAGTTCATGTAAGTCCCATATCTCTTCATCAAATTCGGTTTCCTGTTTTTATTGTAAAGAGAGAGGACATGTTTGTAGTAATTGTCCCCATTCTTGAGTGTTAGCCACGATTGAGGAAGGAGATGAAGAAGATGAATATGTTGATATGCCAGTTTCATATGAAAGCAAGGAAGAACATATTGATTAAGAGGTTATCATAAATTATCGTGGTTAACAAGGTCCAGAAACACAAGGTAACTATATGACTTTGAGAACTTTAAACTCTCAAGTCACTGAAACACCTCTTCAAAGAATTAATATTTTCCAGATTCGTTGCTTTGTGAAAGAATAATTGTTTACTGATTATTGATTGAGGATCTTGTGCTAATATTGTTTCCAAACATCTTGTGAAATCATTGTCTTTACCTGTTACTACTCATCCATCACCTTATCAACTTATTTTTTTAATGGTAGTCGTGAGATTAGGGCTAATAAACAATGTATTGTTAACTTTAAGATTGGAAAATATCATGATTCTATCTTATGTGATGTTATGCTTATCGAACCTAGTCATATTTTGTTAGGAAGAACATGGCAGTTTAATCATAAATCTATGCATGATTGTTACAGTAACAAAATCACTATGATTAAGGATAAAACCAGGTATACATTAACTCCATTTCACCAGTGGAAGTTATTGAGGCTCAGAGACGCATGAAAAGCGGCAAAGAAAAGTTTGCGACTAATCAAGAAGAGGCTGGCCAAAACCCTAGCTAGGGTTTGAAGGAGCACGGCCCAATGACCAAAATTGGAGGCAAAACCCCTAAAAATTTCGTCCAAAAGCTAGGGGTGTCTGATCCAGGTTAGTCAGGTAAGTCGGTGAATGATTATGAAAAGTTACGAAAAGTTTTATCTTCACATCTTAGTCCTTACCATCAGTTTATATGATGAAACATGAATTGCCAATTGAATCTGGAAATAATTTTATGCATCTATTAAGGACGTGAATCGTGCTTTTTCTAATCATTCTCATGTATTAATTTTGCATTTTAAAGAAAGTTATTTCGCCAAAGAGGATATACCTGTGCATGTTCCCCTACGGTTTGTTGAGATATTGCAAGAATTTGAGGATGTATTTCCAAAAGCATTGTCGCATGGATTACCACTATTGTGAGGCATCGAGCATCAAATTGACTTGATTCTGGGTTCGAATATACCTAATTGGCCAACCTACAAAGCAAACCCTGAGGAGATGATGTGACGACAAATGCATGTGTTTTCCGAACCATTTAACATCTCTTTTGTTATGTTTTTGTGGCAAGATTGCTAGATTTAGGTAGGTTTATATCATAAGGGGTTT